>JAODVM010376318.1:0-10840 GCA_025400095.1 Phenganax marumi
TTGATTTTAAATTTGATTTTAATTTACAATGTTTTTACTTCAAAATAGTTTTTTAGACTAAATTTATGTTTATTTTTTAAAAAAAAATTTAAAAAATGAAATGGCAGCGCTTGGCCACCATAGACGACTGTGCAGCAACCAAATTTGTAAAAAGTAGAACATCAGAACTCGTGAAATTAGCCTTTTCAGCGAGACATTATGGTTTAAGTACGATAGTGGTGACACAACAATTGACTTTGATTGCAAACCTTATCAAGAATATATTACCAAATTGGTTTGTTTTTATAATCCATCTACAAAAGATATGGAACTTAGGCCCGTCTACACGTATTCGGATTCGTTTGTATCCGCAAACATTTGTTTTCTGTTATGCTTAGCGTCCACACGCATCCGGCAAAAATGCAGACTGTAACCGCAAACTTTTGAAAATGGTCTCCACGGTGGAAACTTTTGAAAATGCAACCATTCCGGATACGTGTGGATGCACTGTAACCGCAACAATTTGAAAACGGTGACGTAAATTGATGAAATATACCGCGTGTTTCTCAGAGTAAAATGGCGCTTCGCAGAGAAGCGATTTTTTTTATTTTGACAGGAATAATGTTGACCATTGTTGCCTTTACCCAGTTGAATATTGCGGTTATAAATTATCAGGCTGAATATGATCGAGCGAAAGCGTGTGGCTTTAGTACGGATTGTGTCAATGCCAAGATGCCAAGATGTAGAAATGTTGCCACTCTTGCGTTGTTTGTTTGAAGACTTTATTTGGGCATTTTATTTTTCGATACAAATTTACAAAATTGTAGAAACCGAAGCTATGGACGCTGTGGACACATATTAAACAACAACACGTGTTAC
Organism: Phenganax marumi; assembly: GCA_025400095.1. Lineage (NCBI taxonomy): Eukaryota > Metazoa > Cnidaria > Anthozoa > Malacalcyonacea > Clavulariidae > Phenganax > Phenganax marumi. Next base: position 859 of record JAODVM010376318.1, read on the forward strand.
AGCGCACGCTCTGTAAGTGATTTCAGCGTATTCGCATCGTTTTCGTGGATACGTGTGGACGCTCGAAAACGCAATGAATCTGGATATGTGTGGATGCGTAAACTTTTGAATCCACAACAAAATGTTTGCGGATACAAACGCATCCGGATACATGTAGACAGGGCCTTATATTTGATAACTACCTTGGGCATGTGTCTAAAGAAAAGAAACATGATATTTTACAAAAATTAAAACATAAGAAGTGGTCCAAGCTGGTAATTTCATTGAGATTTCCCCATAAACACTTTGTAGATTAAAGTTTGAGAAAATGTACAACTTTTTAGAGAAGTTATACATTTAAGCTTGCTGCGTTGGTTGCCCACGTTGTTTTGTAGTTTTAATGTTGGTTGTGGAAGTGTCGTTGTAGTCGAAACTTGTATTAAGTACAAGCCTAGTTCCATTTTGACCAAATCTCAAGGTGCAACTACAAGACTTGTTGATTTTTGCTTCTTTAATCATGTGTCCAGGATGATTTGAATCTGGAATAAAACGTTCTGTACGTTCCCTGTGTATACAATTCCCCATTTATTTAAAAGAAGAATCTCTGTTTTTTTTTATAATGAACATTTTCGATCACTCTGTTTTTATAATTTACCAACCCATCACTGATCACGAACAATTTACACATCACGTTAGCACTTGTGGCTTTCTTTTAAATCTCCAATAGTACACCATTTTGAGTGTTGACTAATTTCTTTCCAGCTCCAGCGACTTTTTTATCTTTGATGGTTCTAAGATCCATGACCCAACGCGAACTTATCTTTGAGGAACTTTCTTATGTTCATTTCACTACTCGTTTGACAGTCGGTTCGATCGTTTTCGAAGAGTCGCTTTGCCTCGCAGTACAAATCTGCTTTTTGTACACCTTGACTGTCAACGCAATTTGGAACTCCTTCGATGGTGATATTAATGCTTTCGATGTTGGGGTAGACAAAGTTTTCACTGTCGGTGATAGTCTTATTTCTAAATAACATCACAATCGCAGCCATACTTTTTCTTGGTAAGTTAATAGTTTAGTTGATCAACGTTGAAGACTTGCCCTACTCTATTGTTTTCATCAAAGTAACATGTTCGACAGACAAGCTTCTACCAACATCGTATCCAGCGAGTGCTTCTCCAGCCAAGGTTTCATTTTCAATCGTTTCGAACTTGAGTTCGATGTTTTCTAAAGTGTATCTAGCTACCTTTTCACCAGTTTGTGCAACCATGATTTCATCAGCACTGGGTAACTTGAGTTTGTATTGAAGACTATGACTCATCGAGTAAGGAGCAAGCAGTCCATGGTCTCCTACGATTTTATCCAATTTAAGCTTTTGTTTTGATCCTAATACATTTGCAATCAGCACGTCTGAGACTTTTTGGGTGTCTCCAGTTTTTGCTCCATCTTCGGAGCCAGAAAATAATTTTCTCGTATTTTCATTAGCAATTCTGTACTCTACTTGTTCGTTGCGAACACGTTCTGGTAACCATAAATCTTTATGGACTTCAAACTCAGAGTTTCCTTTGTTGTCGAATACGTTTTCTCCTCCAACACTCACGACGAGTTGTTCTATCAGTAGTTTTCCCAAGTTGTTTAAGAACCAGGACTATGTGTTTTTGTTTTTTAAGTCGAATCTTAAGTTCAAACTGTGGGGTACCAAACACGCGTCGGGTTTGAGTTTTGGAATGTCGATGTAGATTTCTTCTCCTGGATTTGCTTTATTTGGATTAAAAGTAATCACATGTTTTGTTTGAGTACCATTGATGTCACTCATTTTATGTTTTCTAAATCCAGGTGTTAATTGTTGTGTGCTCATTTATTATAAAGAAAAAATATTTGATTTTTTAATTAATTTTTCGTTTTCGCGATCACTTCGTTCGTTTTTGCTCAGGCTCGCTTTGCTCGCTTTTTATTTTTATACATGTCATAAACGAACCAAATCAAAGCCAGGACCCACAAGTTTTCAGCTATAAAACTTACCCCTTTTGCTCCCCACTTCAAAATACTACCAAGTACATTTAACATTATTGCAGCAATAGGTCCTACTTGTTTACCTAAGTTTGCAACTGCTTTTGCAAACTTTGATGTGGCTTGGCTCCTTTTTTAATGGTGAATCTTGCGTTTTTAACCACCGTGGTGATGATCCCTGCAATGGCTATAGCAACCCCACTCAATGCCACTAAGTTGTTTTTAGCCCACCTTTTAAACTATTAATATCAACTTAGATCATTGTTTTCTGTTTCATACTTTGAAATGTCTTGTGTTTCTGGTTCCACAGTTCTAATGTCGTTTTCTAATCTTAGTTTATCGGCTGCTAGTCTAGCTATTTTCTCCATGGTATCGTAAACAGCTTCTTTTTCTGGATCTGTTTCTTGTAGTTTTTTTAATCTCCAATGATTGGCCTCGTCTTCTAGGTTTTCAAACTTTTCTTCTGTTGTTTGCGATTCTGGCATGTCTAAATATCCACAAAGTTCTCTAAGTTGTTGCTCTGTCACAAGTGGTTGGTACGACTCATCATTTTTGGTTGTTAAATCGTCCAACATGTTGTCTATTCCTGTTTGTAGTTTTTCAATGGTATTTTCGCTGACTTGACTTGTTATTTTGTTTAAGCCATCACTACTAATGGTATTTAGTTCTATATTTTCTTCGATTTGCGCTGATGACGTACCAAAATGTTCGGCTTGAGCTTTTCTAGACAATTCCTTAAATCTATTGATAGATTCTTGGGAATTTTTATCTTTTGAGTAAACAAACTTGCCATCTTCACCTATTTTTATTTTTCGTCCTTCAAATTCTCCTTGTCCTGTTGCACCTATTCTTATTTTGAAGTTTTCTACTAATTGTTTGGAATTTGGTCCATCTCATTTAACGACGTTGTGTTCTAAAAAATTCAATAAAAAGTCTTTTATCCTGAGTTTCATGTCGTTTCATGTCTGCTATGTCTTTTTGTATATCAGGAAGATCAACATCGTCGTAAGTGTTGTCCCATTCCATATTAGGTTCAACCGGTTCCACTGGTGCAACATCATCAACATCGACATTAACATCTGGTTCACGATAAAAATTATCATCGTCTCTCGTTCTGTGTTTATATCGTCTATAACATCATTATTGTCAATGTTGTCTCTATCATTGAATCTGTTCATTTTGATTTCTTCACGTTCATGAGCAAAGTCGTCGTAGTCGAAATCGCTAAAGTCTTTGTCCATTTATTTTAGCGAGAATCAAAGATTCTCTATATAAATTTCAAGTAAAACAGATCCCATTTCAACTGGTCCAATATTAGTACTTACTTATATCAAAGTTTAGTTTATTCCATATCCCGTTGTACAATGGAACTTGGCTTTCGATATTTTTTAAATGGGAGACAGATCCATTTAAGCTTTGTGTTGTTGTGATAGGTAAACTAACGATTGTAGAACTCAGTTGTCCATTTGTGTCGAGGGTATAATCTTAGTTGAGCAAGTCACAATTGATTTTAATATATCTCAGTCCTAGATTAATGTCACCCTTTATTGTCCAGTGATGCCATTTGGAATCATTCACTTTTTTTGAGGGCCTGAAAACCAGTGAGCCCTTTTGCAGGTCAAAATGCCCGATTTCAGGGAGCTAAAATGACGGGGGGTGAGAAAAAAATATAATGATCGCTAAGCGACATGTGCGAAAACCGAATATTTACTCAAACTCAAAACAAAATCGTGAAGGTGGACTCTGCAAACAAATTGTACGCTATCTGGCATCAAAATTCATCTATTTTTCATATGGACGAAGCTATAAATTTCTGATTTGGGGTAAGTACTTCTTTAACTTCATTTTAAGTTAAAAATGCATTGGTAAAATGTCTTAGTGTGTTTGAAAGAAATATTGCAAAACCTATGATGCCATATGGCATCATTGGCCAATCATGGTTGTATTTTGAGTGAGACTTTGAACATCAGTTCTCACTGTTTGCCTTGTTATTAAATACTGCTTTAAGCAGTTTGTGTTGCTTCACAGATTTTGTTAAAATTGATTTGTTATATCTTTATTTTTTTATCAAATTGTATGTAATCATGTGAAGTTCTTGATAAGTTTTCACAAGTTTTCTAGCTTTTGGCTTGTATTACCCGTATCAATTCACATGTTGCAATTATTTTAGATATTTCCTCAGCTTAGTGGAAAAAAGAAAAATTCTTGTCAACGATGTTGTTGAGTTGGTGACATCAGGAAATATTTCTGATTTGTCAGATCTGTCTGACGATGACATTCCCAGAGATTCCGAACACTTGCCACATGAAATGGACCCAGCAGTCGTTGAGGAGGAAGATGAGAATTGGGTTCCCAATGAACCAAGTGCTGATGAATCCAGTGGAGACGAATCCAGTCAAGATGAATCCAGTGATGATGATGTCCCATTGTCTGCATTAAAAAAGCGGGCCGAGAAAGCTAAGCCCCATGTGTGTAGGTGGCGAAAAAAAGATTTACCAGTAATTGAAACTCCAAGTGATGAGTTTAAAGATGTCCCTGAAAAGGTTCTGTCACCACTTCTATATTTCAAACAATTTTTCACCAATGAATTGCTAAAGCTTGTTGTTGAAAACACAAATCTCTATAGCACACAGAAAAGTGGCAAATCCATAAACACTACTGTTGAAGAAATGTCTACTTTCGTTGGGATGCAGATGATGATGGGACTGGTCAACCTTCCTGCGTATTCAGACTACTGGTCTCATGGTATGCGCTACCCTGTTGTTGCTGACAATATGCCACGCAATCGTTATAAATCTCTTCGACAGTTTTTGCACTTTGTTGATAATTTGACATATACAGACGATAGTGACAAGCTGTTTAAAATCAAGCCTGTTATCTCAGCTATACGGGAGCAGTGTATCAAGGTGGAACCAGAAAAATTCCATTCCATTGTTGAACAGATTATCCCATCAAAAACTAAATACTCGAGGATTCGCCAGTACAACCCAAAAAAGCCCTGCAAGTGGGGTTTTAAGAACATGGTTCGAGCGGGACAGTCTGGTTTCATGTATGATATGTACATTCATGCTGGAAAAGAAAAGAAAAAGGACAATGACTTTCCTACTCTTTCTCCCAGTGCTAAGTCTGTTGCTCGTCTCTGTTCAGGGTTGCCATGCAATGCTGGCATGAGTGTTTTCTTTGACAACTGGTTTTCTACACTAAATTTGTTTCGCTACTTGAAAGCAATTGGTATTAATGCTGTGGGTACTATTCGCAAAAAGAGATTGAAAGGATGCCCGCTAATACCAAGCAATGAGCTGTCCAAAGAAAAACGAGGTTCTTATGACTACCGGGTTGATAACAACTCTGGAATCATTGTTGTGAAATGGCTAGACAACAGCATTGTCCACCTTGCCTCCAATTATGTAGAAGTGGAACCAGTGTCTACAGTTAAGCGTTGGTGCAAGAAATCGAAGTCAAACAAAGCAGTCCCATGTACAAAGATTGTGACAGTTTACAACAAAAGTATGGGTGGTGTAGATCTTACAGACATGCTGATTGCATTATATCGAATTAGAGTAAAAACAAAACGGTGGTATGTCAAGATTTTCTGGCATTTAATTGATGTTGCCAAGGTGAATGCCTCAATTTTATACAGGCGTCACTGTAAGCAGCTAAGAATTCCACCAAAAGCACAAAAACACCTTTCAGAATTTGTGTCCGATGTTCCAAATGCTCTCATGAAAGCAAATCATCATCCAAGAGAACGTCCCAGGGGACGCCCTTCTAAGAGGAGGATGGAAGAAGAAAGGTCAAGGGGTGGTAAAAAACCTTCAGTGCCTTTACCAGTCAGTGATGTTCGTTTTGACAAAGTTGGTCACTGGCCATGCCCAGAAAAGAACAAAACGAGATGCAGGCTCTGCCAACGTTACTGCAGAATGAGATGCTCCAAATGCAATGTTTATTTGTGTTTGTTGGCAGAACGCAATTGTTTTGTTGATTTTCATTGCAAATAGGGTAACAACCATGCCCAGGTGATAAATAGCATTTCATTTAATTTTGTGTAGTATATGAGTGTTAGTCATCTGAATATAATAAACTCTAAAAATATGGGCATAATGTTGTTCTAAAATGTTTTACTTTCATTGTTATAATCTGGTTGTCACTTTGGGCCAATGATGCCATTTGGCATCAAATTCAAATTTTGACAAAATTTACAAAACTCCCCATTTTTCAATAAAAATATGTTTTTTGCCTAAAATCAAACTGTTTAACCATTAATCACATTTTTTTGCTAAGAATTGAAATTGCGGCCAGCAAAGGGTTAATGTTGGCTTCATGTTTTGGACTCAGTCCATCTATCAGCAGGTATGTCATGGGGGTTTCTAAATCCAAGGACCTCCTCAAATTTCTTAAGTTCCAGTTTGTTACTTTTGGAATGAATTTTCACTTTGTTGTTGGGTGTTTTTTTGGATCTCAATGTTCTCTTTGGACAATCTCTGTTGTATTTTGTTGAACGTCCAATAACCATGATCAAAACTGATTTTCTTAGACCCACTCATGATGTTGTCGTTGTCCTCAGTGATATTTTTATAGTTCCAAAATACCAAAGCTGTTTTGAGAAACATGTTTGAACCTGATGTCGTTTCTATATTTCTACTAAGGTTAATTTCTTTATGTGAATTGTACATAAACACGGTTAGTTTGATTGTCATTTATTTCAATGAAAAATCTCTGATTTTCTTACTTAAATAAATGGAAGTTAGAACTGACGCACTCTTTCCACAATTAAAATCTATGTATAAAAATACTATGGAAAATATTATGATGAAGTGATGAAACTGATCAGGAGTTGGTCAAGATCAGAAGCAAAGCAAAGATTTCTTTAAATATACCCAAACGCTGGGCTTGATAAATTTGCTTTTGAGGCGGGCATTTCTAAATTGAGCGATAGCAACCATGGAGCACTTAAATTAGTGGATCATGTTTACTACAAAGCTAGTCCAAAATATAGGTACGACATTGGAACATGGACATTTAAGCATCATCCAGAGTGGCAAAAAGCTCTTAGCAAAAATAGTGACCATTTTTGGTCTCCTCAAATTTGGAATCATTATGGAACGATAACCAGTTTAAAACTAGAAAAAGACAATCTAAAAATAGACTTTACAAAAATGAAACTTTACGTCAACGAACATGATTTTTTTGAGTGTCAATTCGATGAGTTAAAAACAAAGTATAAAGAACAAGATAAAACGTTTGGTATTCACTACACCAAGTTCAACCACATCAACAACTCCTTTTTTACAGCTGTGCTAGCAGCTTATGTGATAAGTTAAAAAGCTGGAATGAGTACTGAACATTTTACTCTAACCCAACCTCCACTTATTTCAAGTTTGGCAAAGTACTATTTCTGCTTTCATATGAGATGATTTCTTCGATATCCAGAAAAACTCACCAACTATGTTGACCACAACAATTTAAAACGAGTTCAATCCATGATCCCAAGAAAAGAAAAAATTGTTACATGGACTCTTGAAGGATTTGACAAACCCTTAAAACATTTTGAAAAGTATATTAATCAATCCGATGATGACTGGAAACATGTTATAAAAAAGAAGTCTGATGGGCTTACTGAATTAGGATAAACATTACTTCAGCATGCTGTAGAATCCTATGTTTATTCGGCGCTTGGAGCACAAGCTAATACGAGATGGTCTATTGTCAATGCAGGAGCTAAAAGTTTCCAAACCCAAGACGTGATTCATGGATTAGTTAATGCTACTATTATACAAGACGATTCCATGGTGACTATTTCTAATATGAGAACTGCAATCAAAGACACCAATGTCGTTCTCAACATGGTGATCAGTCCAGGTGTTATACTCATTCCAAGTCATATGATCATCTTAGAAAACCCTATAGCAGGATATAATAATATTTTAACCATAGCAACAAGCTACATGAAGTTTGGCAGAAACGATTACCTAAATTATAAAAAACCCACCTGAAATTGTACCTAAAAATGATCCTCTGGAAAAATCTAAATCAGAAATTAAACCTAAAGTAAACTCTACACCAAAAACTTTAACAACTAAACGCAAAGCGAGTGCAAAGCACTCTTATAATATAGGAGTTGCAGGTGTAATGTTGATAGCTGGGGTGATTGTAGCAAAATATTTGTTATGAGACTCCAAGGAAAATCAAAGATTTTTGCTTTAAATAAATGGCAAAGTACTTTGGCTATGAAGAACCAAATAGCAAAATCAATTAAAAAATGAGCAAAGCAAACGACGACATCGAGATGAACCAAACCAACATTGAATCTAATAAAATAATGAGCAAAGAGAACAAGTCTCTAATATTATCAAATTGAGCGGACATCGTATCAGTACAAAACAACATCACATTGAATAAAGCCGACATTGCGCAGAATCAAAACGAAATCTCATTGAATATAACCAATATTTCAACCAATAACTCCCATATACTTGCAAATCGGAGTGTCTCTGCATCCAACCTAGGAGAAATAAAAACAACACAAACACAATTGGACACCATAAAGAATACTTATTTATATAATTTTTCCTATAAAAGCATTTCAAGCTCAACATGGTTAAGACCATCACCAATGCCTTCCAACAGTGGTTATCCTGCACTATGTTCCACCATCTACCTACCTTAATTCAATGATAAGATTAAAGTAACTCTACTACAACATACGTTGACAATGACTCTTTTATTTAGAGTCTTGTCATTAGATACAGCATCTATATTCTCATGAAAGATGGTACAAAGCAACAAAAGGACATAACCGACCTCAATATGACCACCGTAGAACCTAATGAGCTTAAGCGTGGATCGTATAATGGAAGTCGAATCTTCCTACCAAGTATCCAATTTTATCTAAGTGATATGACCACCAACATTGATGAGGTTGTTATGTTTTACATTCAAATCCTAAAAACCAGCAACGAAAACTACACCAACGAGTCCAACTTCGTGATCTTAGTTGAAACACAAATGTAGTACTCTCGCACTTTACTTAAATTTGCTTAAAATTTACTTAAAACCTACTTAGTCTTAATTAACAGATAACTTACCAGTAGATCTAAGCAACTTTTAAATAAGTTTTAAGTAGATTCCAGGTAACTCACCAGCGCTTCACGCACCTCCGGCGTTTTAATTGAAATTTACTTAATTTGACTCACCAATAGATTTAAACAAATTTTAAATAAGTTTTAAGTAGATTCCAGATAACTCACCAGTAGATTTCAGATAACTTAAAGCGCTCCGCGCGCCTCCAGCGTTTTACTTAAAATTTACTCTTAAATAAATGAACAATAACTCACAAGTAAAAAAGAACATCATCAAAATAGAAAAGAGCAAACCAAACCCTACTATTACTACACAAAAACCTGTAGAACGAATAAAGGATCCGCAAAAAGTAGAAGCTGGTAAACAACTTGCAGCGATCTCCAAACAAGCTAAAGAAGCAAAAAGGAAAAGACTCCAAGAAGAAAACGACAATACAAGTGAAACTAGCTGGGGATATACACCAATCGTAGTAGTATCTATTCTTGTCCTTGGTAATACATGTTACTTCGCTTCGCGTAATGATGAGACCACTATTTAAAGACAAACCCATGATAAAAACTGAAGAACCAAAACAAATTATAGAAAATGAAAAGCCGGAAATGAAATTAGAAAGTGAAGCGCAAAGCGGCGAAGCCTTAGGAGCAGAGCTCCTCACAATCCACTAAGATGAATGAAGTGAGGATGAGAGACGGTGATGCCTTGCAATGTTGTAGCGGTATCTGGAAAGGTCTGGTATCCATCTCTACAGTTCTTTGTAGCTGACTTTATCTGCGATAATGGATAGGATTTGTCGACGCATACTCCAGTGGCCTGCGTTATTGTAGCACTCTGTGAGTGTAGCTAGAAGAGTGGAGTCAATATTTTCATAGGTGTTATACGAACTACAAACTGAGTTAAGGAGCTGTTGATGGTCTT
>JAODVM010376429.1:0-10838 GCA_025400095.1 Phenganax marumi
TACTCGAAAACTGCAGGTTTCTGAAGGTGAAAACAAGTGAATTTGGACTTTCTATGGTTTATCCTAGATTTCTATCGGGTTTTAAAGTAGTCCCCGATGGGGGGCAACGAAAATCGTTTTCTAAGCGACTTTTCGTGCCAGAGAATACGGCCTAGTAGGCGCATGCACAAGGTATTGGCAACACCTAGCATGCGGCGCTGATTTGAAGGCGGCGCTTTGTCAAGGGCAGGTTTTATTCTGAAAGGCTTCTACAAGTACTCCGTTGATTATATTTTAAATCTATTTCAAAGTGAAAACACGGATTATGTTTTTGTGCTATTAGTGAAGTGATAGCCATTCCAATATTTCTCAGTGTGCAGTTAAATTTTCCCTTCATATTTCTGCACACCCTAGTTATAAAGGAACATACTCTTTACCAAATCTGATTTTATGTGGAACTTTTCGAAAAAGCGCCGCAGTCTATTCGAGGGTGGTGCTTATTCAAACAAATACGGAATGTATACCGATGCACCTGCGTTAATGTTTCAGCGGTAGAAATGCATGGACGATACTTTATGTCGTTTTGCGATGGTTATATTTCTGTACTGTATATAGAAGCAGCTGACTCCTATCCTTTATCGGGGAACTTGTTGTTAATATATGACCTTTAATATAGCGTATTGAGCGCGCAGTTTTATACTTTTTCAGGGGCACGAGTATTTCAATCCCTCATTGAAACCAATGATTCTTCTGCGTAGCTGTATGGATGAACTCAGACCAAGAGGAAAGAAATAAAAAATTTTACGCCCCAAACAACATCACCCTCAAGAAGATATATTCAGGTGCCCGTACAAAAAGTAATAGTGCGTCACTATCCATTTCTACAGAACGCTAGAACGCTGTCTTTTGAGATGTATCTGCAAAACTTACATTATTTACACTTTCAGACCGAACCAGACCTCCGAAGCATTGCGCTCTTGCTCGGGCATAGATGCTATTTTCGATTATGGCCGCCCGCCTGCGCGAACGTTTTTGAACATGTGTTGAAGAGTGTTAGTTCGTGCGTTTTCGGCTTCGCATGCGGGAAAGTTGAAGTGCACGCTCCGCCCGCGCGGGCAATGCAGCCGCAATGGAAAATTTCGTTTTCCTACGTAGCTACAAATTGCAGACATTTACTTCATTGCGCTATAGCTCAAAAATGCAGTCGAGACTGCGTAATTGTTTTGTCTCTCATTTTATCATTGTACAAGTTATGAATTTAGAATTAGGCGGCGAAAAAAGAGTGAACGTATTCAAAAATTAAAATAATGGCGAATGTTCGAAATCAAGCGGAAGCTCTTTGCTCTTTAATCCATTCGTTTGTATATTTATTTATTTGTTTACGTTGCTCACTCATGGCAACTATGAACAAGTAGCCGACTCCGATTCTCCGTGATAAAGCCAGGAATTTATTATTTATCTACAGCTAGAATGAAGGTATGTATGAAATACTTTTTGTTTCTGTTATAAAATAAATCAGCGTAACGTATGAATGGACTCCATAATGAGGTCGACATGAAGTATTAGTTGTTGATGTACTCTATGGGCCGAACTTTCGATAGAATATATGCATTCAACCTGAAATAGCGCAATTCTGTATGGCACGGTCTCGCCCTGCTTCCCGTCATAGCACCGTTGGTTGGTTATGGTCTTGCAACTTTTGATCTCCTTTCGAGAGATTGGTCACTGGCTTAGGAGCCACAGCCAGGGGCAAGTAGCGATGCAATGGGCCCATACCAGAAGTGCTGCCTCACTTGAACCGTTGTAGTGCAATTCTTGGTTTTCACGCGATGCTCAAGGGAACAGTGAACAAAGAAACGGCATCCACCATGTCGGCCAGTAACAATAAAATTTAATGAATTCTTTTGTTGTGAGTCCACCAGCATGGTGTCTATCAAAACCACCAATTCGTTAATGAAACGCATTCGGAGTTACTGGCGACACCATCTTGCAAGACGGCGTAGCTGTGCCGGTGTACTGTAGAGACACACACACAAATACCATAGATCGCACTTTCAAGAAACCAAACTGACTTGGATTCTTTAAAAACTGAGGTATAGAAAATGAATAAATGGTACTAAATAACAAATAACGAATGTTTGTTTGCTTGTTTCTTTGCTAGTTGGTATTTCTTTCAAAACAACTTTGTTGTTGAAGTAAACCAGGGAGTTTTCGATTAGATACCACGCAATGTTGAGACCATTTGTGCAGATTTAATAAAAACTTGGACTCAGGCAGTGATAACTGCTAAATTTGCTGGAGATCATATTTTTTGTTGGTAAACAATGCTACATATACAAAGCATGTGGACGTCTTAAATCCAACTGCAGAGGAGGATGTTGACAGTACCACTACAGATGTTTTTAATAGATCGACCCGGCATGTCCATCATAGAAATTAGAATGCGTAATTTGTACTACTGTGTAATTACTCACCCATAATTTGTTGTATAATTTCTTCTTCATAGTAATAATCATTAATATGGCCTTGTAAATCAATCATATTTCAATCGCTTTGAATATGTCTAAGGTTGGGTTAAAGACGAAACGTTAGCTTCTTTAATCTTTAGTAATTTGTGTCGCCGCTGCTTTAATCATTTTATGCTGGGCACTTATATTTACGGTGTGTCTCAAAATCGGGTGAAATTTCAACAGGCTCTGACGCATCATATATTGAATTAACGATTTAATTTCTACATAACAAAAAAATGAGCTTTTTAGCTTTCCAATGATATCTTTCTCATTTCACAACAGCAAAACATGGCTACATGCTTTTTAAATAAAAATTGCCTGTCAAAATCACATTCTTGCAAGCTTTTGGGAATAGCATGTAAAACAAAGCGAAATTATTTCCCAAGCGGGATATAAAGTAACTAAATTAACGATGATCAAAACGCAAATTTTGCATTTTAGTGCATGATTATCAGTAAAGGCATGGCATTCAGATCGGTTAGTGATTGCATGTGCCCGAAAGGCGAGGGAGGTTTAGTAGAATTTACTACATCTCCCGACGATTGAGGGACATTTCATCACTAATCGACCGTAATGCCGTGCTATCACTTTGTAATGTTATTGTTGCCGATTAGTAATTAATCATCCCGTGGTACGATTAGACGTTAATCGTACTTGATGTATAGTTAGTAAGGTAAATTCGTTGAACCTCGCAGAACAAAGGATGACGAGGTGACTATGATTCGAACGACCTACTAGACGCACATGAATGCTATGGCGGATCTTCCGAGGAATTTTTCAACAAGTTGTTTCGTTTGAGAAAAAGTAAAAGTTGTGTTTTGTAAATGTCTTCTTCCTCTTCTTCGTCTTTGCTTTTGCTCGAAATGAAGTCCGATTCATGATAAGCGTCTTTTTTGAAGCTACTCGACGAGTTGTTTTCGTAGACGACTTCTAAAGGAATCACATTGCTTGATTTGTCATTCGCAAGATATTCCTGGGAGTGACCGTACGCTGGGTTGAAGAAAACATCGCCCGATGTCCGACCAATTGACATGACGCTTTCCCTAAAATAAGGCAGAAATTAAATCGTATCTTGTGCTTAATGCATAAAAGATGGTTTTTGTTGTTGCATACGAATATTATACAGACAGTGCCGCACGAAAATGTTAGAATTTGGTTCACCGTGGATACTTTTTGATCAGTGCTGCAGCTTCTAAAAAGACTTCCAATTCGATGGGTTTTTGTCGATATGATTTGGGCATTTCTGAACTGTAGTGTTTCCGTATTTCGATATGTTGTAAAATGAGCTGTGTACCTTGTCACATAGTATTTTCTACGTCTTTTGAGCGCCAGAAGTATGAGCAATATTATAATCAATACGAACAAACCGATACAAACGCCGATGGCGATCCAATATTCTTCAAAGTCGTCGTCGTCTGGACTGGAAACTACAAGGACGAATTACAGTATAAAACTGTAGTGCACAGTTTAGAGAATGTGGACGTGCAATGGAAATGTGACTAGAAGTACGATAAACAACTATTGTTAAAAGAACTGATCAAGCAAAAGACTGATCGAGGATTAAAAGGACTGATCGACTGATCCTTGCTGGATGAAGGAATTGGAACATCCACTTTTACAGTACTAGTTATTGGACTAGATCATTTGCACTGCACACTTACTGTGTAAATGATGCAATATGTTTAATATGGACTATCATACAATTTACAAACAATATTTCCTTGCGCAGTACATTCATAAACAGAAAATGATCGTCACTCACTTGTCACCTTCGCGTTGCATCTCGGGCCGGTGTATCCGGTATTACAACTAAAAAACGCAGTGCGATTAGTCCTTCGTCAGAATTAAAGATACTGCTACATTTTATGTAGTACGTAAGCCGTTGCTGTAGGAAGTAGTATCAGAAGAACAAATATTTTTGGCCACGTTGAACAAAAGATGGAAGAATTACCTGCACTGTAACTGGAAGTTTGAGATCTTGGTGCATGCACCGTGATTTGAACAAAATCCTGGTGTGCAAAGTTCTAAAAATTGAATTTAGATATAAAGTTATATTTATATAGTGTAAAGTTTTGATATGAGTTTAAAACAAGCCAGATATCATACTAGACATTATCTCTATTCTGCATGGCTTAATCAAATGAAAATAGCTAAAAAAATAGGTTGTAATTCATGGTCCAACTCATTGTCTTCATGATGAACTAGAAGATGAAGAGAAGTAGGAAAATATGCTAGTGTTTTTTGGTTTTAACTTGCTATAAGTCACTTCCACGGTACTTTGCAGGTTAATTAAGACACAACTGAACATCAACAATTATATGTACCTTCTACAGTCACCCTAGAAAATATTAATCTGTGCGTATTTGTTCCATTTCCTGCTCTGATGACATTTCCCAGTTCTTGTGCTGTAATATTGGAGACACTTCCCAGCACAACGTGGAAGTTTGCTACCACACTCCCATTTCTATAAATGAAGAGATGAACAATGAGAATCCACGCTTGTTTTCACAATCGAAGTAGCCATAAGGTGCGAAACATTTGTTTATTGTAAATCAGGGAAGGAGCAACCTGATCCTAAGCTTTTCAATGGTTCTCTAAATGGAACAATATAAGCTCTCCAAGGATTGCCAATCCTGTCATGCATGTGTTTGACAAGTTATTTGTAAATTAGAATAAATAAATAGAATACATAAATATAAGTCTGACCTGAATCCTAGAACTTCAACGTTTAAGAATCCAGATGTACTTTTGAATATTGAGGTCAGCTAAATGTATTGTAGAGATAGAATAGAGTAAGTGAAGACAAAAACGTTATGGACCACATTCGGTTGTTTTTATTCATAGTACCTAGGCCGACTGCACCATTACAGTATTCAATCCTGGCAGCATTTGGCTGCCCTTTAAATTAAATGTATAGTTGCTGAACCTACCTGTAAAACTAGTTTTGGTACGCACTCACCGATGTTTCTACTTCGTTCGACGTTTCAATGAATTCTTTAGAAGAACTATTGGAGAGTTGAATTGTGTACTGTCTGTTGACGATGGTCACATTGCACGCTACAATACGCTTGGATGAAGCAATCGGAACTTTCGATATGATGGTTATTGGCGACGACGTTGTTGACTGTATTAACCTGGTTGATATTTTTATGGTATTTCTCAGAGCGGTAGTAACAATTGATGTTAGGTTTCCTTCCCGAATTTCCCGAGACGGAATTGGAGAGCTGGAATTAATTGCCAGTTCAAATGCTTGACTAGATGACATGGTCGAACCGGTTGGTAAAGTGAGATTTGCAAAAAGTGTGATTGTAGGAGAAATAACTGTAGACGTACTTGGTATTCTTGACGAAGATATGCGCATTGTGGAAGTTCGTGGCACAAAGAGGATATTTGTGCTGTCACTTGACACGCTGGAACTGTAGATGGATTCCGAAGAGATAGCTATTCGTTGAGTCGTATTAAAAAAAATTACGCTGACACTGGCGTTCAAAGACGGTGTATTTTGAGTCAAATTTAAGGCAACAGCCTTAGTAAAAACTGAGGTAACAGTTCTAGCTTTCAAACTCGAATTCATGATTGACGCGTTCATTCCGGATGGCTGAACACATGAAACCGAAGAAAAAGGTTTGCTCGTTAAAAAAGTCGACGGTGGTGCTGGTGGTGATTGAACTACAGTCGATTGGACATATCCGAGGCTTGCAGATGAAGCAGCAGAATAATTAGTTAGGAAAGTCGATATGGGATGAACAGTTGGGGTAATTGCTCTGTTGATTGTAGTAACAGACGTCAAAAATTCTGCAAAGCCATTACTAACAACTGAAGAAGGTGTATTTGTAACTTCTGAAAAGGTTGAGGAGGCTCCTTGAATCATTGAAGAGTTTTTTGCTTCGTAGACCATCGTTGATGTTCTGAGCATGCTTGTTGAGATCATCAAAACAGCGGCTATTTGCTTTGTGATTGACTTTATAGATGGTGTTTGAAAAATTGTGGAATTTGTTGACAATGTAGGGAATACTCCAGAAGCAGCTAAGAAAGTAGTAATATTTGTGACAACATTTGTGCTTTGCAAAGATAGCAATGCATTTGAAGTCGATAGTATGGTAGAAAGGTTGGAAGCTGGTTTTGCAGATTGCATGGTTTTTGATGACTTAAAATGCTGAGTTGAAGACAGTCTTGAAGATATAGCCGTAGGCTTTCCATATGTACTTGGAATGTTCGTGGACATTGCAGATCTTCCATATTCCGTGGAGTTTATAGTGTGCGCTGAAATTTTCTGCCGATGGTTGACAGCCTCGGAGTTCAAGTAAATACTAGATGCTGTGGTGTATGGCATGTCTTCTACAACTGTGCTTGTACTATTAGCTGACATTGAAGAAAATCCGCTGCTTGACCAAATTTGGTTTGATTCTAGAGTACTTGAAGTGTAAGCACCATTAAAACTTGAGGTAAAACTCTGGGAGTACGTCATTTTAGCGCTGGACAGGTTTGAGGAAGGATAAAGTGTTATTCGGGAAGAGAATGAAGGTAAAGTACCGCTCACCGTCATGGAAGAACTTGAGAATACGAATAGGCTCTCTTCATATAGCGTGAAGAATGGCTCTAAATTTGATGCACTGTTGGAGCTTGAAAGTGTGTGGGAATTCGTTGTCGTTATAAACGTACCTTCTGCAGCCTGAGTCACGTTGATATTCTCTGTGAAGGAAGATGAAGTGATCCATGTAGCTGTTGATTTCAAGTTTCGTGACACTGAAGTCGATTCTATCGACGTTGTGATCGCTTTTGTGAGAAAATTTACGTCGATTGTAGTGCTCGATAGATTAAGAAAATTTGAAGTAGGACTTTCAAATGTCAGAGTTGGAAGTGAACGCGTGCTGTGTATTGAACCATATTGCGGCAATATAATTGCCGAGCGTGGCATTGACGAATAGTTTAGCAAATTTTCACTTGAAGTTATTTTAGCAGGTGAAGATTGGGAAATAGGAAAGTTGTTGGGAGACGTAGACGAGGATGAATTCTGGTTGATAGTTTGAATTGTGGTTATCATCATCTGATTTGCTGTCGCTGAATTGGTATCAGATGAAAATGAATGGTTGGATAATTCTTCATTTAGTTCAAAGTTTGAATGAGTCACTGAGCTTGACAAAAATGCAAAAAAAGATGATGAGGCTGTTATACTTTCAGAATATGATACAAAATTTGCAGGCGAAGTTTTTGTACTCGTGGCCGTTATGGCAGACAATATAGTGCCTGAAGTTTCTCCGTGTGGGGGGTAATTGCTGGCCGACTTTAGCTTGAGTGAAGAGTGGTTATTTAGGTCAATAGTTTCATTTATAGTGAAGTTTGACATCATTTTCCTTGTAGAAGTTGTTTGGATGTAGGTGGAATTTGGTGATGAATGAGATGTAGGTGACACTCGCATTTCAATAGTGCTTGATGGAGAATTTGTATATACTGTAAAGTTTCCCTTGCTTTCATTGGTACTTGAAGAAAAGTGTGTTGTTGGTGTATCAAAACTCAACTGATTTTTAAAGAAGATGTTACTTTCTGCACTTGGGGGTGTAAGACTAAATTTGGGTGCTGACGGTTCGACAGAGGAGTGCATTGGAGGAGGCGTGGTATTAATCATTGCTCCACCATAACTTGATGATGTAGCTGTGCACGTTGTGGGGCTCTTTGAACCGACCACAGTTGTAGCTTGGCTTTGAGTTGAACTTCGATTGTCGTAAACTTCTAAAAAAACAAAACAATAGAAGGGCAGTCAACAAGTAGCACGTCGGATATTTCTTCGTGATTTTGTTGACAGGAACAGTATCAAAAATTCTGCTTAAAGAGTTTATAGTCGAACAAGTTTGAAACTGTCTTGCATGAAGTAACTATATAATGCATGTACATGTCATGTTTGCCACTGAACCCCTTTGAAAAGTGCCAAAATTTTCTCCGTTCCTCACGAAAACAGGCAATACCATGCAACGACAGAGGAGAGAAATGCATTATACATTATACAAGTGCACTATAGAGGTAGACCAAACTTTTGCAATCCCTACTTTTATTAAAAATTATATATTAAGACCAAAGCAAAACCTAGTCGCAAACGCGAAATATATAAAATTTCATAACACCATTTCCTGATGATGCATCCACTTCGCGTTTCTTTCGCATCACGTATTCGTCGTGTTCTTTTTTATCAGCAAACTCAAGAAGTTTAACATCAGCAATAATACTTCCTTTCCTATTTCGAAACAAACATTTTAAAGTGTAAGATAATGTATGTCAAACGAGAGTGACATAATATGTACAGCGAAATGGTAGGGTTGATAGATCTGGATTATACTAGGTTTTCGTCGATCTGTTTAGAATTTATTGTCAGACGCAACCAACATCAGTAGAGACTATAATACGTCGAACCGAACTTATCTGAAGCACACTATACCTGAATTGTACAACTTTGGCGGACACGAACGATGATGAAGAAATTGCATGTTTGAAAAACGAGTCGATCTAATGAGAAGCAACAGTTGTTACTAACCATTTTTGTTTTTATTAATAAAAAGTATGACTTATTCATCAGCTTCTATTCCATGAAATTACCTTCTGCTCTACTGCTTGAGAAAGTTGTTTGTAACGTAGAGAAGACGAATTGCTAAGATCAGAACGAAACAAATCTTTTTCTGTTACTTTTACACTGACATACATTGCTTCTTGGCCTGCATCTTCAAATAAAAAGAATACAATTGCAATTGCTTCAGTTCATTCTAGTTTTGCTCTATTTTTATGCATTCATGATTATTAGGTCCGGTTTAGGCTTCTTATCTATCGTACATACGTTGCGTGAATAGAAAGTCTAATTTAGGTAAAAGTATGGCTAGAGTCTTGGGCTTTTTTAAAGAACTGTGCTTATAGCATCATAATTGCAGCATTAGTCACGCTTCAATTCGACTTTTAGCAACGCTCATGCATCGTATATTATATTAGTAAGATAATAATACAATTCTTTCAGTTAAAGTGATGCTCCAAATCTTCTTATGAAAATATAAAATAAATAATGAACGTCGGACTTACCTTGGAGTTCAATGTAGTTCATTTTATTGCTGAAGCATGCGGCAGATTTTTTGCATGGTCCGTGCGCGGTTGTTCTGATGTCTTTGCGTGGGACACATTTACCACTTTTAAAAGATCTCATTAATTCTCCGTTCGTAAGTGTGTTCACGGCTTCATTTATGTAATCAAGGTTATTTTTTTCTTGAAATTGAGTGCTCCGATACGCGATATCCTCTGCGGCTTGAACTGAGAAAATGCAAACACAGGGTTCGTACAAGAGACAATTATATCAACAGGCAATGAAGATTTGAAAAGCAGATTTAGGAAAAAAAGTAAGACAGTATTAAAATTACTGTTATTTATACAATAATGCTTCTATTAAATGCGTAACGAAGATCACTTAATTCGCACCTGCGTTTGCAATCAGAAAAGATATTGCGCAAAAGCCAACTACTGAAGTCCATTTTATACAGAATCCAACATGTTTCTCCATTTTAAGTATTTCTTCGCTGTCACTTATGCTCAGATGTACGGATTATGCAGAGTAGCTTTTTGTTTACATGCAGAGAAAATGAGAGTGCATGTTATTCCGTATTTTGATTGGCTGATCGAGTTAACATTGATGTCGTTAGCGTCTTCAAGATTACAGGTGGCAAAGCAGAATGTTGCTTTTTATCTTTAATCACCCAATATGTATAAAAACCACTCACATGTTTAAAAAATAAAAAAGTAGTGTTTTTGTGTGACGTTCCAAGCACAACTGAAGAAAGAAAACTTCAATGGCTTGTTTTAATACAACCGACACTTATTACGGTTTTCCCCTCACTCAAATGTAAAAGTATGATGGAGTGGCTTTGTTGAAGAGAGTATTGATATAGAGTATATTTTCGGAAATACTACGTTTTTAGATCTGCGAGTTCGATTGCAAGATACTTAGTGAGGTGTAGATTTTACTAGTAGGCGAATACGACTAAACGACTTCAAGGTTCTCAATTCTACTGGGTCAGACTTGTACTTATAAGTTAAAAAACTCTTCTTCGTTGGCGACAACTATTGTTCGCAAGATACACATGCAGCAGTTTGTCAAACACAAGATGATCACGTAGCACGCGATCGTGCAGTGGCTGAATTGCAACAAATATATCTTCCAATTGGGAACTTGTGGTTACATTCAAAGCCTCGCAACATTTGGCTTGGCAAAATTGTGTTTTCCTCCCGCGCGGGCAAAACGGCCTGCAGAAAAATTTTTTGGGATCACTTCGCGGCCTGGTTACTCAGCATTAATATTATTTAAATACGTAATCCCTTATA
>JAODVM010376540.1:0-10836 GCA_025400095.1 Phenganax marumi
ATATAATGTAAGCAATTACATGAAAACATAGCTGTTTTTTAAGGAAAGCCCGAGTGAACGCAGTCATGCGTCTAGTTATTATTAATTTTTTACTATTTCTTTTGAACAGCGTGAAATTGTTTTAAAATGGCTACAAAATAACAATTACAATCAATCAAGAACTTTACGTCTTAATGATATAACTTTCAAACACATAACACAACGAAAAGTCAGTCATATGAAACGTCAATAATGAAACAATATTGCTCAACTTTCTTCATCATTAGATGAGTCCAAAGGCTTCGCCTTCTTTAATTTCCTGTTAGAAGCGGTTTTCTTTTTACGAGTCCCGTCTGCCCATTGAAAGAAATCACATTTTTCATCAACGGCTGTGTCTTGACATCGAAAGTACCCACGATTTGGATTCTTCTCGGAATGGTTAACCTATAGGGAGGAAACCTCACCGCAGAAACAAAGAGGAAAATTGTTCGGCTTAAACCTGTCGTGAACTTTTCATTCATACGCTTCCTATAAACATACAAGCAGATACGCAGTGTGAAAAATTTGAAGAATCTCGCAAATATCTGAACCATCATCTAGACATGCTAATAAAGCACATAAGGAACATACCATTACCTCCGTATACTTTTCTTCCGGTGTAAATAGTGTGGACGTCTCAGTCCTACATTTTAAGAACGAACGCTTATCCTTCGGCTCGAAACGTTGCAAGAGGGTCGTACTGGGGGATCTTCAGCACGGTTCACGGGCTAAAAAAGTGACGCGTCACAAATCACGGACATTAAATATTTATGTTCACGAATCACGAAAATCGGCTATTATGCGTCACTAAAAGAATCTTTGATCCTGTTTTAAAATAGAAATAGCGAAAAAGAATAAACATAACTACATATCCAGGCGACTATACGAAGCTTTACAAGCGTCTGAGAAGGCTTACGAAGATAAACAGAGGACGCGAAGAATCAGCTTAGCCTATTAGGTCTCTTTTCAGAGTCTACATAGTATAAAAATAGGATTTATAAACCTTTGAAACACCCTCGACGATTTAAAAGTCTAAAATCACGCAAAAGAAGCTGGGAAATTACGATTAAGGTCCTTTAAGTTAAGTTCTTCACGTGTCACGTGAAGCATATGCGTCACAGATCACGATTAATATTTTTTTAAAATCACGTTTCACGATAAATAAATTGATTTAATCACGCGTCACGAAAATACCCCTGTACGACCCTCTTGTAATCCAGCTCCGGAAAAGCAAGGGTAGGTTTCAATGGACACCATGGTGATTTATGACTTCTTGATCCAAGATTCAACTTCTGCACGTCCACAGAAGCACTCCACTTTTTATGTGATTGCTCGATGCTAAATTACTCAAAAAAATTTTATTTGGCACGCCATGAGTCACCTTTCATCTCAATGCATTACATTTTCTCATTTTGTTTCAAAACACAAAATCAAGCAGTTTTCCCACGACCATCTCTTTAGCTCAACATGGGACACCTTTCATGTCAATTCATCAGAAAAATCCATTTCCTTACTTTGTTTCAAAACACAAAAACATACTGTTTTTCCACCATCGTCTCCTTAGCTCCACATGAGACGCCTTTCATGTCAATTCATCTACAAATTGCATTTCCCCATTTCGTTTCATAACACAAAATCATACAGTTTTCCCACCAGCATTTCTTTCGCTCAATAGGAGTCACCTTTCACCTCGTTATTAAAACCAACACACTTGGTCATATTTTGCATACTTTACTGAATAGATCAATTGGGATAAATCGTCAACACCACAAATTGACTCAAGAGAACCCAAGTCGCAGTTTCACAGCATAATCCCAAGCACAGCCAGTGTAATTGCACACCTCGATAATGAATGCACTTATTGGTAAGTACTTCTGAACAACAAAAGTGTCTCATGTATTTACTAAGCTCACAAAATAAACCTTTTTTTTACATGCAGAAATCTGCCCTGAGTGTCATACCTTTGTTCTAAAGCCAAGTTGTGGGCATGCAACGCACCTCGTTAAGGTAGAAGACCGGCTGGTGAATGGAGAGTCGTTCGTATGTCCTGACTGTGGGTATGTTTGCAATATTATCGCTAAATGAATTCTAACCGTAAATGTCTTTCAATGCTCACCATTACTACCTCTTCTCTATTATTTTTATTAGGTCATTGTAAAGATTGAATGATCCAGACTTAGACAGGTTTTTGGACGATTTGTTAAGTGTTGAGGGAGCAACATGTACTTTTTTAATTCAAGTACGTATGACCCTCTCTCCTGTATTACTATAAGAACATGCTAGTCTTACATGATAGTATGTAACCATTGTTATATTCTTTTTCTTTAGTTTGAACAAGAAGAGTAATAGAGAACGTTTGTTTAGTCACTCTTAGTCTCAAACTTAAAATTAAAGCAATCTTATTTCAAAACATTATGTGTGTGTGTTTTATGTTTTATTCTTTCGCATCTTCAAGACAAGTCATAGTGTAAACATGTTTAGTTTTCATTTAGCAATCTAAACCAATTAATACTTGATCGTGCCATTTGTACTTGTTAATAACATATTTCCAGTCAACATTAGCTTATAGTCAAGATAAAACAAAATCATGCTTTTTATAAGGTGAACTAAAAAACAACCCGTTCATTGCAAAAATTTCTACCTTTTGACGTATTTCCGGTCAACATGCGCGCGCACCTGCTCACACGGCCGGCCTGGAAACTAATTGACACGGGTAAGAGCTCCGTAAAAAATGCTGACCTAAGTGTTCTATACCTGTGACTTAACTACTGACATAATTCTTCTTTTATTTTGCGTGTTCCAGATTCGTTATTTGTTGCACCGTGTCGACGAGACGTTACGTTCTTTACGTGAACCACGGAGTGGCAGCAGTGTCCCACGTGAACAACATGATGGCTGGGTCAGAACGAGGATTAGAAATTTCTTGAACTGGATGCAAAATGCTTTTGCTATCGACGAACATTATTGGCTCGTACAAGATGAGAATTTCAAGGCTCAGGAGCATTTAACGCAAGTCTCTAGACAACTCAAGAAATTGTTTCAGGTAGGGAGTTTAAAACGTCTAGGTCATGGATTGTACATATTCAAAATGTTGAAGTCATTTCAAGAAGATTTGCAATTTATCGTCCTGTGCAAAAATTTTTATCGTCATTTATTAAAATTCTATCATCATATTTCATTTTATTTAATTCAATTTAATATTTTATTCAATTCAAGTACTATTATTTTATTCATAAATAATTCACGTAATATTTTATTCAATTCAAGAACAATTGCAATACATCCTCCTTATGCAAAAAGTTCATGTTCATTGTTTTAAAGTGTTTATAGAAAGTTCAGGGGCTGTATGTTTTTGTAGTATTTGACTCTGGCAGTTATAAGTAGTAGCAACATATTTTTCAATCTTTACTTAGATCGAGGGTGGTACACACGAGACCACAATACCGTGGTCAGCGGAGGTTGCTGATAATTCGTGTCCAAGCCCTTACGGAACTCGCCCGCAGGGAAGCAATATCGAAAGCTTGCCCGATTGTACGAGAACAGACAGAGGTCTGGAACTGACTGCGTTGGGAAAATATCAGGTCGGTTAAGATTAGGCATAAGAAGATATATTGCAATTCTTCATTAATTGACTCAAATATTGTGAATGTCTACAATCCCTGACTTTCATGCAGGCGCTTCAAATCCGTACAAACGATTGATGTTATGGAATTTAAATGTTTGCCTTCTTCTAGCTGGCAAATGGTCTTCGACGTTTCAACATTCAGTATAGTGGTGATCCAGATGTGCAACCTGTACGAAGTTTTGAGATTGTGTTCTTAGTGCGAGCTCTTCACAAATTATCAACATATTTAAACGCCAAGGTACGCTAATCCCAAATAGAAGTATTAGTAATGCTTTTACTTAAAACGTTTTTCAAAACGTACATAAACTGTTCATTTGCCAGGTGGTGAAAACTGTTGCCTCTAGTCATGCTCTAAACTGTCCCAAATTTGTCCCAGACATTAAGAATTGATATATTTGTCCAAAAAAGTCAATTTCTGTTCATAAGTACATGTTTTGAGAAATTTAAAAATTTTCTGCTTTGGCTCCATTTATAGCTTCAGAATCCAAAGGTTCCATTCGGTGATTTTTCAGAAATTTCTACTTCTACTACTCCAAACGTTAGTTTTTCGATATCTTTGCCGTGTTAGCTTTCTTGTGGTACCAAATGAAGGTGCATGACAGTGTAGATTCACTGACAGTGTAGATTCACTAAGAATAGTGGCCACTTTACATATTGTTTTAAAATTTGAATTTTTTCACCAAATTTTTCGAATTTGCCTTGCGTGCTCGAAGCGGTCCCAAATTTGTCCCAGACATTAGTTATCGACCTATTGGTGCAAAAAGTCATTTTTAAGATCGCAAAAACATGTTTTGACAAATTTGAAATCTCTCCGTTTTGGCTACATTTGGCTACACATGTTATTTCTTTTGGTTTCAGTTTGGTCCTCGTTTACTATCAATATACAATGCACCTGGTTGGCGTGGTTACTTATCTCGTCACTTGTCCCCTGGCGTACAAGAACCGCGCACGTTGAGTCCCGTGAAGCAAGCACAACGTCCGGTCAGCGGTGTTTCCATTGGACAACCCAAGATAAGTTTACGTTTTTTCGCTTCATATAGATTGTGGGCTCAGTTGCTGTTCTTGTATTGTTTTGTGTGGTTTGTATTCGACCGACCGTGGTCGGCTAGTTTCGCCGTGTTTATTGTGGTAGTATGTATGTTTGTGTCCAATATCCATTCGGTAAAGACCCGAGAGAATCGGTTGCGCACGTCTAGTGAGACATTATCGGGCGATGAGTAATTTTCCCGTAACCAAATTTCTCGTTTTCCTGAATACCTGCGACTATTGCTAGCTCTGTGTGGAATTTCAGCGCTAGATTTTGAAATTTCACCGAGAAAATACAAGATGAAAAAATGCATGAGAAAAAAAATTTTGAAATTTAATTCAAATTTTTAACAACTACCAAGACAACAGTCAACTGCATAAAATTCCAAATCTTTTCTTTGGATAAAAACTAGTCGTCAAAAACAATGATTTTGCCAAACGGAAATGGTGAATTTTAGGACCTGATCGCACTGCTTGAGAAACGCTAGTGAATACAATCGTGATATTTCTACACAAGTGAAAGTGAAACCTTAGGCATTAACTAAGAAAATATTGTTTTTATATAATAACATAGTTTTATGCATTGCATACGTAGAGCACAAGAGTTGCGTTGAAAGTTCGATAAGTAAGAAAAAACGCACAGAAAGTGATATTGATAAAAATTTATTATTAATTATATGCACCAAATCTTTATACGTATACGATTTTATAGTCTCTTCGCAAAAGTGTACTAAAAATAATATTAACGTTTATAGTGTATAGATTATATGACTGCATTAGGTTCGTAATGAGTTAAATTTTAAACCAAGCAATTATTTTAATTAGCTCGCATGTTTTCTGTTCAGTTTATGCAATTACGAGCATATTATGTTTTTTTTTGCATAATAAACCGCCCTTCAATAAAAAAGTTACGAATTACCAGTGCACTCACTTGTACACTTCAATCAAAATTCCTTAAAAGTTCGACCAGTTCTCAGACTATCTCCTTCTGTGGGCTATATGCTTAGGGCCTGTTCATATGGGCCAAAGTTATCCCGGTTAGCGAGGAAACTTTTCGACCCGCCAAATCGTTTGTTCTGTTCATATGGCGAAATGTTGTCCCGCTTACGGGGGAAAGTTTTCGTCTGTGACGTTAACAACAAATTGAAAAGTTGCTGACTAAACAGAAAATTATCCCGGTAGGCGGGAAAATTGCGTTCATATGGGGAAAATTTTATCCCGGTAACCGAGATCTCGCCTTTCAACAAGCGAGATCTCGGTAAGCGGGATAACTTTTCGTCTCATGTGAACGCAATCTAATTTTTCGTACTATTTCCTAATAAGGCGAGATCTCGCTTGCAAATTTGTCGAAAAGTTTCCTCGCTAGCCGGGATAACTTTGGCCCATATGAAGAGGCCCTTGGGCACAATCAGGGTACAATCATGTACCCTTACCCTAATCATGTACCCTTAACATGTACCCTAAGGGTACAATCATGTACCCTTAACAGCAAGAACATGTGGATTCCTCCATTCTCTGCAGAAAAATTTGATCAGAAATGATAAAACAATTGTACAAGATATCAATGACTGTCGTATCAGTCTCCCTACGAGGAGAACTGTCCTGTATGCTGTAGTTCTTGATTGCAAAAATCCGCGAGCAGTGAAGAGACTGGAACTGAGACCAACGTCGATGCAATACGTCATCGTTGACTTCGTCTACGCATGACAGGACGATAATTGGAAAACGACCTTTTTATATGAAAGACAAAATATACATGGATGGGAAAGTTGTTTGAAGTTCGCGAGTGTGCAAGGTGCTCTGGGCTAGTTTAGGCATTCTTGTACTAAAAGCCGCAATCCTCTTCTGAATCAGCAGACTAGCGTCTTACAAGGTCCCCTATATGCCATTCTAAGTTACAAATTCGTTTTACCTGTTTGCATTGCGTTGGAGTATTTTGGCAAGTAGAACTCAGTTACGATAGCATGGATGATTTACCAAGTGTCATAATTTGTATTACTGTAAATTTTTCTACTCTCGTTCTTACCGCAAGTTTTTCGTAAAGCGTCTATGATAGATTTGAATTCTTCAGGTTCTGTTTCGTCGTGTAAACTAACACAGAAGCAGAAAAATGATTACAATATACAGCTTCTACGGCTTAATTACATTGTTAGCGTATGTATTAAAATGGTGAAAATGAGTTCCTAAAACTCTTCATTCTTGATAAGACATTTCAGTTGAGTTTCACAGCAGGATACAATTGTAAACCATTAAGAAGTGTTTAAAATGGAACTAAACATTTTGCAAAAATAATGCATTAACTGCAAAGTAGTTTATTGCGAACACTATAGAACGTCTAAGTATGCTAACGCACAATATTATTCTAATTATCACCTGTAAACTATGATGGCACAATGAATGCGTTGCTTAAGAGACCGCCTACGAAATGGGCTCGAAATAGAATCTTTGAAATGCTGCCAAGCGCAATTGTTCCAATTTTCCGGAACGAAACCACCGAATTTCCTTGTACCGTCTACAAAAAATAATAAAGATTAATAGAAAAATCAAAGTAAAAAAAAACGCCAGAGAAAAAATTCGTATCCTCGAATGCAGCAGTGCAATGGGCATTTTCGTTTTTGAATATTATCGCTCTCTTTTTGATCATCGAGAACTAAACACCGACTTGCTTTTGCTGGCGCAAAACAGCTGCCAATGTAATTTAGAAAGCAGAAATATCAATTCGGAAAAGAACACCTTCAATGAATAGTTGTAAATTCGCTTGAAATGAGAATAGGAATATGAGAGCGTAAGAATTGTTGTTTCTCACGGAGCGCCATTCAATGGTACTTGCAGTTGTCTTGAGAAAATAATATTGGTTTCGTTTTATGATGTTGCTTGCAATTATTGGATTATTATATCATACAGATCCATGGATCATTAATTCACTAATTACGAAATTAATTTTCATCCTGTGGGAGAATAAGATCTTTTCCCTTCGTTTTTGAATATGTCGCTTTTGTCCTTAAAGTTTCGCAACGTTTTTAACAATTTTCAACACGGATGACAATCAGAATCTCCACATGTTTCAAAATTTCTCTATTCTCCTAAAAACTTTTTTCCCTTTAAACTTTCAACGTGGATTACAACAAGCACTTATACACTTTGTTGAAGTTTGTTGTTTTCTTAAAAAAGAGCCTCAACATTCTAGTTGTGCAACTGGTTCAAAGTGTCTCCCTTACCGCACTGTTTCACAACTTCTTGGGTGATATTCTCATCACATTTCTTGGGAAATCCACGATTATCCACCAAACACACTTTCTGTCCAACGCGGACCTTGGTTCTCTGTGCAGTTGTGGCTTGTTGTATGCATTTATCCCCTTCTTTTCCAAGTCTGTTCTCTCCAGTTTGGTCGTTATAGTCACCACACAATACACTAGCTACTGTATTGATAAAACAACTCTTCCCCGAAGCAATCCCTCCAAAAACGCCGATATTTAACGCCGGTAACTTGAGCTTCAGAACTTGAGCCCTATCATTGTCATATTGCAGGGTAGAACCAGGAATATAACAAGTGACTTCGGGAAAATACTTAATACACTTTCGCTGGGAGTTTGCAGTCATTTTGCTTGAGGTTGATTCTTCGCTGGCTAATGTCTGCTTTTGCATTTCGGAGCGACACTTTTCAGTTACTAAACAAGCGCAAACGACTCAGATGACGCCTCTTGTCAATGTTCCTGTTCTTTTGGGATAAAATTTTGGAACTTTGTTCATATACCCAAGCGTAGAAGTTCAAATTAGTTTAGAAATGTCCCTTATACTGAAGTTTCTTCTTCTGTTATGTGGTTAAAAGCTTCGTTGTCGCGAGTGAGTACCTCTTTGTGCCTCGATGTTATTATTATGCTGGGAGGCTGTTTGTTTTGGGCAGGCAGACTTTTTAGGTGAGAAGTTTCGCTTGCAACCTGTTGCATTTGCAGGTGTTTTGTGACGTTTTGAGGGCTTCTTGGCACAGAAAGAATAGCTACTGCCGCCTCTGACGGCAGCTGTTTGACTAAGCGATAATGGCATTTGTAAGCTGCTTTGTGTACACTCATTATCTATATGTAGTTATATATATATTCCTTTATATATATGCGCGAGTTATAATAGTAGCCCCCGCGGCAACCTTTAAGCCTCTTACAGACGAGCAAATTTTCTATTACAAAATGTTATGTGACAAGTTTTATAAGCCCGTCTGTACGGCTCACTTTGCCACATTTTTCTATGACAAATGCATTTGTTCAAAAGCTAGCATGCTAGCTTTTAAACAAATGCATTTGTCATAGAAATATTTATCATGGAAAGTTTGCTGGTCTGTAGGAGGCTTTTATCCTTTATATTTGAGGACGAATTAGCATTTTCTTCGTTTAGCTTTGTATAAATTAATACTATGTATGTTTATATAAAGTTCTTTGTAAATGGTGTTATTTAAATGCGATTTGGCTTCAATGTTGCACTGTAGCAGCGCCATCCTTGACAAAGTCTCAGGCTAGTTCGTTTCTATGCGATCCTTCCCTCGCATCATTTTGATAAAGAATGACCTCGTATTTGTCTGTTAAAACTTATCGGTTGCAAATGTATTTTCCCACCGAAGTGAATTTCAAATTATTTTTTAATTAAATATACATATTGTCTGTGCCACACAAGTTTCTTTATTGATCTGTACAAAGCGAGCAACATATTTGCCCTTTCAGCACTGTAACTAAGTAGACGTCAGTCAGTTCAAATATTTCAGTTATTTCATCACATGGAATTTGCATATGGGAAGACTTGTACACACATTGTTTCTACGTTCGAAAGTCGACGGTTACTTATTCAAATAATGTATACGATTACAATACAATACAATACAATATAATTTATTTAACTACGGTAAAAATCTTCAGTATACGAATTTTCGAAAGAGAAAAAAGACTAACTGATTTTCAAGATTGCTGTAGGGAGTCGAGACTATAGATTATTAAGAAAACTATCTGTAGCTTTCTTGAACCGCGATAATAATGGAAGTTTACGTATTTCCTGAGGTAAGCCATTCCATAATTGCGCTCCATTATAACACAGGCTTCGTTTTAAGAAATCTGTACGAGATTTAGGTAAGTTTAATTTAAAATCAGAATTCCTGACGTTGTAAACCGTATCGCGAACGGAGAAAACATTTCGCAAAGCAAGAACTTTAGACTACAGAGATCACATATAATTACAAATTAAGTAACAGACTAGTTTCTTGTCCTGTCGACCTTGTGCTGTAGGCTGTGCTTGCAACCCGGGTGGGTAGTTGAAGCCATCAGTCAATTTTAATAGCTTGTTTGCTAGTATGTAATTCGCAAATGTACGCGTAGTTTTACTGTCTTGATCCTCTGTGGCAGATACGATATTTTTGTGCCCACTCATTTTTGAGGTGTCCACTTGATAGATGATTTATATATGTAGGAGTCCAATTGGGGCTTAACAGCGTGCAATGTCGCATAGTACAGGTTTGACTGCCGATAGGCTCATTGACACGGACGATTTTGCTGCTGTTTTTCTCCTCTTGGCGCATGTGTTAAAGGAGGTTGACAGCCGAGTGCATTGGCAAAATTGGTGGATCTAGTATATCCGTCCACTATCCACTGTATCACATCCTTCAAAACGAGAAAAATCGCAGCAAAAGTCGCCCGTGTAAATGCGCCTTAAGGCCCAGACACACCGGACGCGATTCGGTAAAGCGACGCGATTTTTCAAATTTTGAAAGCGAATAAATCGATCCATTGAAGAAAATTTTAAAAGAGATGTAGACTAACCAACTAAAAATATTTTATCGCCTTTGAATATTTGGAGAATCTCAACTAGAACCAAAGTTACCAGTCAATGAAAATCGAAAAATCGCGTCGCGTTCCCGAATCACGTCCGGTGTGTCTAGGCCTTTACAGCTGCAGTAAATCCGGCTCTATTCTGTGGGCAAGATGGGATTGCGGGCTCGGCGTTCGCAATCTAATATATTTTTTGGACGGTCAGCGCCGTATGGTGTCCGCTAAAGGCCCATCTAGACGATGCGATTTTGCTTACGATTTTTGCATGCAACTTGCTGACGCCATCCCTGCGACTTTGTGCCGTCGATCTAGACGGCACAATTTCATTTTCTTCATTCTCAAAAACATAACCTTCTTTCTTCT
>JAODVM010376651.1:0-10836 GCA_025400095.1 Phenganax marumi
CCCTCGTGATCGTCTAACTAATTCTCGGGAGTCTATATCCCACTGATCCCACGTGACCATTGTCTATCCTATACATATCCTATAATGGAGTTGGTTCTATAAAAACGTAGCTAAAGTTAACTCAGTTAAGTACGATTAACAACCAACCAGACTGATCGGGCACTAAAGATTTAACCACACAATAGTAGTAATATCAGGTCGCTAATGACCCCTTTTATGCAGGAACTGAGTTGCCTGCATAATTCATGAGTTAATGAAGTAAATGATTTTTTAATGAGGTTTTAATGGCATGGCTTTGCCGGTGAAATATTCCGTTCGACAATGCATGTTGCTGAACAGGCAAGTTTAACAACGGAAATTGCTCAATGCTCATATCTTATTGTCGCGGTTTGCTAATGTTCAAGGAAGTTTGTGCAAGCCTGGGCTATAAAATAGGTTGCCTGAGTCACTTGGGATAACATTTTTCTCGTATTCTGACGCTGATTTTGACCGCACACACCGTTCATGGATGAGCATATTTCAAACTCAGATACTGAACTGACAAACTCGCAATTGGATCGAAGAGCGAACGAAGCTTCTATGCAAGCCTCTATTTGTAGTAAATATATTTATCTGATAATTCCATTTCGATTTTCTTGCGACTATAGTCCAACTACTTTCTTTTTCAATGTAGACGATCTGCTCGATTATTCATCGAATTCTCAACTGGATAGAGTAGAAAGCAAAGCCCACACACAAGTTGCGCTTCGTGGAAAGTATGTTGTCAAATAATATCTCTTCTCATGCATATACCCAAACGTACTGATACGAAGTGTTTTATACTTTCTATG
The DNA here is from genome assembly GCA_025400095.1 of Phenganax marumi. Taxonomy (NCBI): domain Eukaryota; kingdom Metazoa; phylum Cnidaria; class Anthozoa; order Malacalcyonacea; family Clavulariidae; genus Phenganax; species Phenganax marumi. The sequence goes on from JAODVM010376651.1 coordinate 831, forward strand.
TAGAAGACCCTTTCGAAGACTTGTCCGCCAGTCAGTGGAACTTTATCCATGGTTTGAGTGGCACTGGAATAGAACACCGGTGTGAGATCTGCGGTGAAGTCTACAAACATGCGTCGAGTTTATCTCGACACAAACCCAGACACCATAGCCGGGGCGAAAAAAGAGAGAATGGTATTACAACTGTCATTCGCTATGGAGCTGTTGAAAACCACAGTGATTTTGAAAACCTGTTATTACTGTTGTATAGACGAATCAAGTACTGCTGATAAAAGGTCTTGACAGGACTTGGTGGAGCAGGACGGACCTGGTCCTTCTGACGAGTCAAACCGCCTCGAGCTCGAGGAAGAACAACTGCAAAAACTCCCTTGTGGTAAATTTCAGCAACTGTACGGCCCATTAAAATCACAGTAATCTTAATTGCTAAATTTCTTGCACTGTTTCAGGTGATTCAGCGAATGAACACCCTGAGAATGTCGATCAGATTGGAGGTGGTGGTCCACCTGACGAGCAAAATTCTCAAGAACCGGAGCCCGAAGCTGCCGAAGACAGACAACTGCAAGAGCTCCTTAAGATGTTTATAACATACATGTCAACGACTCATTTACACTTGATACCTTGGTTGATGAGCTTTAATTTATCGCAGGCAACGTAGAGGGTTTAAGATTAACTTAAGATTTAGCTTTCCTTTCAGGAATGTGGAGACGGGGAAGTTGAGATTCTCTTACGCCTCTAGCAACACGAATGTGTTAGATGCGCCAATGCTTGTGCATAATGATAATACCTTCAGTGATTTTATTGAAGTAATGCATACCATAGATGTTCTCGAATGAGTTAGACGCCAGCAGCCAAATAGCAAGTGGGCTTTCTATCGTCTAATTCAAACGCTGGTTACGGTAACTAGGCTACATAATTCAGTAGGGGCATGCGTTGAATTCCCACACCATATTTCTACCAACCAGTCCACAATAGGTTTAACCAAAAACTGAAACACCGGCGGGCCTTACCACGATCACCTCTGCACCATGATTTATAGCTCTCTTGTAGAACTTACAACAAGTGCCAGAATTTTTCCAATCGGCAACTCGTAAGATGACGTCTACTGACGCACCCAGCGACTCGGCTTTCTAGGTTGAGGCGGATCTATTCAATACCTCGGTATTTATTCTTAATAAATCCAACGCCATTTTCAGCCAGCGAACAATGGTTGAGGTGCAAACAACTTTATGTGGTTTGGCAAATGATAAAAATAATTGTTGAGTGTTCAAGGACTGCATAACATCCCGATCCGATTAATGTACTGTAACAACGATGAGTATATACACAACTGTTTGTTTTCAGATCCACACTCCACTTTCAGATCCACTTTTGGGTGAAATGCAGCGCGTCGGATTGCACCTTTGTCTGCTAATTTTTGAATTTCAATATCAATTGCACTTTGCTCAGCCCCGGAAGACCCAATTTGCCTGGGACCTTACGCTGAACTGGTTCAACCTCAAACTCAGTTATATAGCCGCTCACGGCCTGTAAAATCCAATTATCATATGCAAAACATTTCCACACATCGTAAAATTGGCGTAAACAACCGCCTGCCTTAGGATAATCTCTATTTGTTGTCCCCGATGTCTCCGACTTTTTGCAACTACAGGCGACTGTGTTGTCCGAAACAGAGGTTTCCTGTAATCGTAGCGCTTGGAGTTTAAACGATCGTAGCGACCATTATAGCGGGGTTTCTTACTGTCGTGAGGAGACAATGACGGTTTTGAGTTGCGTCCTCGTTTATTACTGATGCACCTGGCAGTTAATCGCTTAACTTGTGCGACGTTCCGAATGATGTGAGACAGCTCGTCCGCAAGAGCATCGTACTCATAGGTTGCGAATCATGACACAATGGTTAGTGGGAAGGCGCCACTTCAGACTTCAGAGATTCTCCTCTTTTCATTGAGAATTTGGAAATTGAGTTGCCGATTAGCTCAAGGCGTCAACGGCCAAATCAAGACATATAGCTTCCCTTAGATCTTTCCTAAAGGTGACTCCTCTATCGACAAGCATAATTATCTGTCCAAAACTTGGGAAATGGTCATGAGTGGAAAAACACAAAAGCCCTTGCCTCTCCCTTAATGATGGGATCGAGCGTAAAAAATGGTTATAACACCTTAGGACGACAATTCATGATGACCTTAATTGTTGGGATTTCTCAGGTTGATAATCTACTATCGAAAACTGGAAGTCGTATGTACATTTTACGTGTATGCAAGCTGCATGGCTGTTCCAGGGATCATCTAAATAAGTTATTTGAAACGCTGATCTTATCCGTATTCTATTTTGGATTGAAGTTTGGGATTCTGCCTTGTTGAAGATATACCTAGAGCTTTCGACAAATTTTTCAGACGTGCCTAACGGTATGGATATGTTTTAAGGTGGCTCCCTAGAGTTTGATCTCCGGGGGTATTTTGATCGTATGGACGCGTAAATTTTAATGCCGAAATAATATTTTGATAGCGAAACAAACGTTGAATATCTTGCGTTTCCTTCGGTGAATTTTTTTATATTTTTCACAAAGAAAGTTTTTACTCTTTAAAATTACACACCAATTTAAAAAAAAACGTCGAAGGAGTTTTCCACAGTAGATTTTCCCGAATTACTCAAAACTTATCGATTGAATTTTTTTTAAATCTGGCAAATAAAGAAGTAAACTACGGGCAATCGATGTGCAAAATATAAAAAAAATTCACCGAAGGAAATGCAAGATATTTAACTTTTGTTTCATGACCAAAATATTTTTCGGCATTAAAATTTACGCATCTATACGATCAATAAACTGCAACTCCATGCTAAAAAGTCCAAAGCAATGTTTATATAGGATCGCACTATAATTTAAAAAACAAAATAGGTAACGAACAAGTTATGATAAATGAAAAGCCTGTTCCTCGCTTTTCATCTTTCCGGTGTTTGGGAGTTGAATTAGATGAAAATATGACTTGGGAAAACCACATAGATTCAATATGCAGTAAAGTTGGCTCCGGTATTGGAATAATTAAAAGAGCAAAGCCATTTGTACCTGACAAAACTTTACAAAACCTGTACAATTCTCTCGTACTCCCATATTTTGACTACTGCTCACCACTATGGGACAATTGTGGCAGTGGACTTAAAGAGAAATTGCAAAAATTACAAAATAGGGCGGCAAGAATTATTACAGGTGCCAATTACGATGCCAGGTCTACAGATTTGCTCCATGCTATGTCGTGGAAGAATCTGAATGACCGACATAAAATGAATAAATCGATCTTGATGTTTAAAGTAATAAACAACCAATCAGCTCCGACCTTAAGGAATAAGTTTGTTACAAGGGAAACAAATCTTTGTAATTACGATCTAAGAAATGCTGATGTCAACGTGTCAGTTCCTAAACCAAAAACTGAATACTTGACAAAAAGCTTTAGATATAGTGGGGCTATGCTATGGAATAGTTTACCTAAACAGGCAAAGCAAACAAAATCGTTAAGTAGCTTTAAAACTTGATAAAATAATGCAGAATTGAATCAGAGTCAGACATCGAAGTTTCCTTCGGTTTTAACTTTTTAGTGTGTGCGCATGTGTGTGTTTACAATTATTATCATGTTTTAACTTTTATTTAATTAAGATTCTTATTAATAATGTAAATAGTGTGACGCCCCCTCATGAAAATCATCCTTGAGTGATGAGGGTAGCGTGGGTAAATAAAGTTTATTCATTCATTCATTCGGCAGGTACACCGCAACAGCTATATATTGCCAAATATTCCGGGCGCATCTTGTATTTGTAGTATTTAATTCGGACGTACCTCGTGAAAACCAACAAGGCGTTGACGAGGCTAACGTCCTCAAATAAAGATTTTTTACATGCATACAACAAATCTCATTGGTCTGTTTCTTATTCTTTTTGGCCTGTTACCGCCATGTTGTAAACAGTGAGTACGGCGCTGGCGCGCGTTCAAATAGCAAAAACGGGGACTGGCACCAAATGTCCATTTAAACTGGAAATGAGTTTGATATGCGTAGATAAATTTTGCCAAAGAGTGTTGGTTGTTCTTGTTGTTGTATTTTGTTGTTTTTTCATTAACTGGGGATATTTTCGGGAAATTTTTACATTGTAACGACGAAGTACCAACTAGTGCATAGTGTAAAAGTTTGTTTCGCATACATATTTGAAATTTAAAAGATATGTTGAAATTAATGACTCGTGCATTTGATGGCTTCGATGGAGGGAAAATTTCACACTAACATTTAAACATGTTATAAAGTCGTCCATACTTCGATATTCTGGCATGTCAAAACTTTTGTTTCATTATTTAAACAATACCGTTTTCAAAGCAATCTCATTCGCATCGAAAACCATTGAAAGATGGGTATTTTGGGGGACTAAAATTTGCCTTGTAGGCGATAATTTCGCAGCAAGAGAAGTAAACAAAAATTGTATTTCGTGTATGTTATTGTTCACTACTACTATATCAATAAATTTGTAAGCTTTTTATAGCATTTAGTTGTAGCAACTGCAGATGCCATTTTGCCCTATAGTCATTTCATGAATGTATACCATTTGCTTAGACATATCCAGAGCGCAATGAGTTAAAATAAATTTAGTCCAAACTACGAAATTCTGTGATGAATAAGTCGAGACTATCTAGTCCGAACTCGTTGAGAAAACGCAAATTGGAGCTGGGCATTTTTTGAAATTTATTTGAGAAAGTCATTATCAGTTCAAAGTCGACGATAGTTGTATTCATTTTGAAAGTGTACAGAACGAAGATTCTAAAACCATGTCACGTTATTGTCTCTTGGGAAAGCAACGGTTCTGGTAATCTTGTTTGTTGTTTTACCGATTAAACTTTGAAAAACATTGAAGATGTGTAACACTTATTGTAAAAGACGAGCTGGTGAGCAACTTCCTTCACCTGGTGAGTGAGTTAAAGTTTCAATCGATAGTGAAGCTGCTGGTTCAGTCATTTTTAACTATATTTATCTTTGATGTTGTTATGCAAAATCAGCAGGCTGATAGTTACCAGTCCCTTGCATCACACATCGATCGCCGCACATGCAGCCATCGCACCGGTTTATATATAGGCGCCCAGGTTATGAGATTATTCAAAGAGGTACACCAAGTTGCCACAGTTGCTAGTGGATAAAGTGATCAAGTGATCACAAACAAATAAATTTCAGCTCAACGTAAAAATATGCAAAGAATGAGGATTGCCTTTTCAAGACCACTACCCCTTTGAGAGCATATACATAAACACCGACCCGATAGAACTAGTAACTACGTTTAGGGTTCTAGGAGTGATGCTGCAAAAAGACCTAAAATGGAATGCCCACGTTGTCAACATTGTCAAGAAAGCGTAGAGGACACTGTACCTTTTATCACAGTTGAAACGTGCAAAAACTTCTTCTAAGGACCTTGTTAGATTCTATACTGCGTGTATTCCTTCAGTCCTTCTATACGCGTGCGTACGTGTGGCGACGCCTTGGAACTTATTAAAAAACGTGCAATGACGATCGTTTCGGGGCACGATATACCTTACAAAAATTCACTCGAACTAACAGGCATTTTTGGGACTCTTCAAGCAAAGACAACAATTATATGACAATTTCTTCACCTAAGTGATGTTCAGTCTGAGGAGTTCACTATACTATCTTGTGCCACACAATTCAAACCAACGAGACTATTTGAGAAAAGTCAGACGCTTCACCGAACGTTTATGTAAGACGAACCGTTTTAAAAACTCTTTTATTGTATCTAGCGCTAACCGTTTTAATAGGACCTGAAGCCGTTTTCTTTTTGATCTGTATAGATTAGATCGTAAGTATAGTTGCATTTTTAACCCCTGGCAATTCAGCCTTTTCGCTGCAAGCAGGTATTTATTAATCACCTATCTATCAAAGTCGACAACAAACAAAACGCGACTAGATTTTATCGTGGTATTTGTAAAGTCGCTTCAGTCGCAATTGCAATGCAAAGGATGGGTATATCTTCTAAATTTTATCGCATATTTAAACGAAAACATAATTTCCTAAACAAGAAAATGAATAAATGAAAAATTAGCAACAACTTCCCTTCTTGCAGGGTTTTCCATGATAAAAACGAATCAAAACGAAATAGGAAAATGTGTAAACCAATGTTAGTTTATCGGCGTTCGACATCACGAAATAATTACTCACGGTGAAGCTAGAATCATACACAAAGACCCATTAGTTGCACGCAGGTGATCTAACCGGAGAAACCAACATGTGCTATTTTTAAGTGATTTCCGTGATCTAGCTAACGTTTAGGTCAAACGTCGCTCTTCTCATGCGCCGAACCTAATGCAAATGACCTAACGTCTTTGTCTGTGCTCATTTGCATTAGGCTCGGCACATGAGAAGAGCGACGTTTGACCTAAGCCTAGATTTTGAATCTCTACCTCATCTCTGAGCATGCTCTGGAGCAATTGGATAATTTCCTTGAAACATGGTCTTTCCTCCGGATCTTGTAGCCAACATCTTTCCATCAAAGAAAATCTAAAACAATTAATAACGTACATAAAAGAAACGGTGATTAAATCAGTAGATGTAAGAAAGTGTTTGATAACACTATGTCATTGTGCTACGCTTGTACTGAAGGTCAATACAACTTTCAGAACCATATATTATTATAGCACAACATAATTGGATAACAATCACACTAAGTGGTTTCATTAAAAGCGCAATATATTAACTGCTGTAATCGTTATAGTTATTACACCTCTCTAAAAGCACTGCGGTAGGTTGGTCGAAGCGCCTTTAGCTTAAAGAGTGGATAAGTTCAAAATAGAAATCCATATTTATCTAATCCTTGAACAGCTATATTGAACGTTGCTTAACTGAACACAATGATTATGTATTTGCACATTGTTTTACTACATAGCCTAGATTTAAATGTTTTAGAAGGTGTGTGGGAGTATTTTGAAGTTCTGACTTATGCATCGTTTGAGCGAAACGGTGTACAAACAACCGACCCCAGGCCACTTCACGCAAGCAAAATTCGTTCTCTCTGCAAAATACTCCTTGAATATTGTGGTAGGGATGTTTGCAAGTTGCCCGTGGATAATTCTATTGAATTGACGAAGTATTTCCGCTTTGTCGTGAATAGATCATACGAAAATTATTAGACAAAGCCTCTGATTGTTGCTTATAGAAAGTAGTCAATCAAATGCTTAGGATACAAACAGTGCCGTATTAACCTTATCAGGGCCGGGGAAAACTTTCTTATGAGCCGGGCCAAAAATGCAAATTCGCCCGTGGCGGTGAAAAAGATGCCGACATCGGACATTTCAAATTCATACTGCAGTTCCTCCGCCTAGTCTTAGAGAATGTTTCAGCAAGTACTGCTGCCAATCTACTCCCTAAAAGACGTTGAACACCAAATTAGGATACAATATAGATAATATAGACTCTAAAATTTTGTTCGGACTTAAAAATGCACGCTTGAGCGGTGTCGATATTCCAGTATTACATTGTACAGGGTGTGTCAAAAAAAGGTAATCCAATTTCTACACGCTATTGTACATGAACTACTCAGTCTATGAGCGAAATTTTTTCACATTCGGAAATATCACGCTTTTAATATCGAATGACATGTTTTCAATACCAATTAGAGAAAAAATGAGCAAATACGAGGCCAATAAAAAATGTTGGTCAGAATTGCATATTTTCACCTCTGAGCGTAATTAAAGCAGTGCATAACAAAAGAAAAAACAATTAATCACGAACATGTCACAGCTTGCACTGGTTTTACAACATGCTAAATTGAAAATGTCTGTTAAATTGAAATGTCGCACGAGTTCTTTGCAAACTTCTGGTTTCGAAAAAGGTTTTGATGATGAATGTTCGTTGTTCTACCGTATAAGTTGGAGCACTTTTGGATTTATTCAATGAGTGAGATTTATTCCTACTTAATATGCACATGCCAGTAGTTTATTCAGAGGCGAAATTCAGTAATTAATTAAGCTCCAAAGGGAGTTACTTTTCAATGGTTTTAGTTCAAACTCATAGAGGTGAAAATATGTGATTCTGACCAACATTTTTTATCCGCCTCATATTTGCTCATTTTTTTCTACATTTGATATTGAAAACATGTTATTCGATAGTTAAAAGTCTGATCCTTCCGAATGTGAAAAAATTTAGCTCATATACTGAGTAGTTCACGTACAATAGCGTGATGAAGTGGATTACCTTTCTTTTTATACACCCTGTATATATTACTTAATGCAAACGCTGAGTAGGTGATGCTCCTTTAACCAAAGAGTTTAATTATTCGACGATCACATACAAACTTTTGAAGGAATACTATAAACAATAAATTATTTTTTATTCTACTTTTTGGGCCAGTGAATATATCTAGGGACGGGGGCAAATACCCCTTTTGCCCCTTAGATAATCCAACACTGGATACAAACCTGTTTATGACTCTCTTTATAAACATATGAATTTGGAAAGAAACTTACGAAGTTCGCAACGAAGTTCCAAACATTTCAGTAAAAAGTGAACTGAAATCGTTTGTAAAGTTACTTTCAGAAAGCGGACGACACTCGCAAGCTTGATCCACTGACAACTCATCCTATTTCTCTACTAGGGAGTTTACGATCGACAATGCAGCGACGCGATTTCAAATTCAGCGAACCAATGGACGCTGAAAGGTTTATCATAAACACATAGTGGAAGCCTTTTTTAAATAGCCTGAATAATGGATAAACTTGAGAAAAGCACTATAGTTTCGCAGCCAGACTGAATTTGTCTGACTCTTCTATCGTCGTAACAAGGGTTCACGTAGCTCTGAGGCCGTAGAAGGGTTTGCTTGGCGTTGCGTTGAAGTTGTTGAGGTTACCTCGGGGATTCCAAATAATCCATTTTTTTGTTCGGCATCGAAACTTTTTTGTTTACTGAAACGTCGTCGTACTTGTTGCATTGCAAATTGTGAACTCTCTAATGTTCATATCATACAGACTCGAGCTGTTTAAGAGCACAAATAAATTGAACTTACATCTCGACACTGCAATGGCTTGGTCTAACCATTCGATGACCCTTATGTAGATAACTCAAAAGATCATATGGCGAGACATCTGGATACGGCTCTTCACCTAATGACGTCAACAAGAATTCTAATTGTATATGCTGTTGGTATGTCTGAAAGGCACGCAGCTTCAAAATATTATACTAACAAAGTTTAGCTTAACTTTGTTTGTCCTATCTTGACCTTGAATGCGGCGATGCTGTCTTAGAAAACCAAGGTCAAGTGAAAGCTAACTTTCTTACTAGAATACTTTTCCTTTCTTTTCTTTCGTTGGGCGTCTGCGTGTCATTTTTAAAGCAAAAATATCATGTTTGTAGACTCATGGCCGGTGGCGCGGGGCTGTCGATTTTTAATCCCGTCTAAACTTTATCTAACGAATTTGAAATTCATGCATAAGCTTTGTTCTGTTGGGTTTTTTTTTATCAGAATCTGGTCTCCAAATACTGGCAATCTTGTTGCATTCAATCCCTTAGCTGGTATTGAAAAAAACAAACTATAACTTTGCATAAAAATGGTTTCGGCAACGAAGACCACCATCACTGTGTATTAGTCCATCATATCTACTATGCTTGGTTTAATCTGGGTTAAGTCCAACTTTATGGGGCATAAAGAACACGTGCATGGATAGCGATACTCACCAAGTGTGCAGATCTCCCACAGTAATATACCATACGACCATCTAGGAACAAAAATAGTGCTAAATACTGTTCATGCGAATATATTAAAATTAATGAGAGATGATTAAACCTTATTTTCTCCTAATGTCGCCGATGGAAATTCTACGTTCTATGGATAGCTGTTTAATCAATACCCATTTACAGTAAAAACTGAAATACATGGCACTTACAATGTGTAATATCCTATTAATAACATTAATATAAGGTTAAAACTATTAAAACAGTAATATTTAATTATTAATCTTTAGACTACTTGCTACTAAAAA
>JAODVM010376873.1:0-10835 GCA_025400095.1 Phenganax marumi
TACGAGACGTCCTCCAAAAGTGAAGCGCCAAGTCTCCAAAACGAACGTTTCGTACGAGACTTCCTCCAAAAGTGAAGCGCCATGAAGTCTCCAAAACCAGCGTTTCGTACGAGACTTCCTCCAAAAGTGAGGCGCCAACTCTCCAAAACGAGCGTTTCGTACGAGACTTCCTCCAAAAATGAAGCGCGACCGCGCATCCGACACGCACGATCTCCGCAGAGGGTTGCACACGCCCCGGCACAATCGCAGTTTCGCCTAGGTTTCGCGCATCCGACACGCACGATCTCCGCAGAGGGTTCCACACGACACTCCGCGGCATCGCAGTTTCGCCTAGGTTTCGCACATCCGACATGCACGATCTCCGCAGAGGGTTCCACACACCCCGGCACAATCGCAGTTTCGCCTAGGTTTCGCACATCCGACACGCACGATCTCCGCAGACCCTGAGCATCCGATCTTGAAAAAAACCGATCCCGATTGGTTTTTCAAAAAGACCGATCCCGATTGGTTTCACCTCAAAAACCGATCCTGGGCTTGGTTTTTGGGGATTGGTTTTTTTCGATCCTGGGGATTGGTTTTTCAAGGTTTGGGGATAGCTTTTGGGGATTGGTAAAAACCGATCCCCAGGATTGGTAAAAACCGATCCTGGGGATTGGTTTTTGGGGATATAGGATTGGACATGACATGCACCTCACAGCAATCTTTAGGCTCAAGTACACATACAATTTTCCTTATCTTTTTTCCATATCCCTGGGGCTTGGAAGAGAGCCATGTCAGGAAGGGGTGGGAAGAACAGATCACCCATCCTTCCTGTAGACCAGGCAGCCTTGAATGCTGCTTTCAGGAGAGCAGTTGCTATGTGGGGACAGGATGCCTTTGATTTAGGCATCTACAAAAAGATAGGTAGAAAGCAAGCAGCCTCAGCCCAAGGGCTTGTGGAAAATGCCTGGTGGCTGAAAGCTTTGGTCCCCCTGAGCAGTGGTGAAATCCTTCCAGGGCAGCTGAAGGAGGCACTGCTGATTCATAATGCATCCCACAATACATCGTGCTACAAAGCACACATCTGGGCAGGACCAACTGCAACCCACTTCACCACCATGCTGAATCATTGGAGGAGGTTGAGGACCAATGAGAACAAAAAGAGGCAAGCTACAATGAAAACTAGTCGACAAGTTGCCAGCCAGTTGGAAGAGTTGCTGATCTTGGAGTCTTGGAGCCAGGCTTGCAACAGAGCCAACCCTCCAATCATGATCCTGCCCAAGAGGCTTGCAAGAAAGCCACTGTTGCCTCCAAGGATGAAGCTGCCCAAAAGCAAGAGGCTTGTAAAACAGCCACCAGTGACTCTGATGAAGAAGATGATGGTTCTGAGGTCGAAGAAGTGTCTTTGGATGAGCATGGCTTTCCCAAGATGCTGCAAACTCCAGAAATGAAGCGATACATGGGGCCTAGCCCAGCAAAGGCTGCTACCAAAGCAAGCTTGCCATTGAAAAAGAGCAAGCCCACAAGCCACATGAAGGAATTGGAGGCAGCTGCTGCTGCAGCTGCCCAAGCTTTGGCAGAAGAAACAGCTGCCAAAGCCACAAAGAAGACTGCGCAGAAAGTGAAGCAGAAGCCAGCTGCCTCTGTGCAGGTCAAGGTCCAGAAGAAGCCTGCAGCAGCTGCATCTGCAAAGAGGAGGCTTGCAACAGAGCCAGGTCTTTGTTCTTGGAGCAAAGTCAGGAAGGTGATTGCTTCAAAGCAATCATACCTGCAAGGTATGAAAGATGGAAAATGGATCTTGCTGATCAGCTGCACAGAGAACATGGGGGCCAGCCATCCAGAAGGCCATGCAGGTGTGATCAATGCCTTGGAGGCTCCAGCTGGTGAAAAAGGAATGACCAAGGCAAGGCTTCTGGAGCTTAGATCTGCAATGGTGGCTTGAAACAAAGCCAAGAAGTGTGTAGTGCAACATTTTTGCTGGCTTGAAACAGAGCCATTGCTTGACAGCTGCTCTTGGTAAGATGTAAAAATAGTATCCTGTGTTTTTCAATACTTGTGGATCTTCATAGTTTTTTGTTGTAGCTGTATAAGTTCAAAGACTCTGATAGGTTATTTGTTTTGCTTTTTTGTGGCTTGAAGCAAAGCCATGCCATGGAGATGGGCTTGGAGCAAGAAGTGGTATGGGTGGCAAGATTGGTGGTGGGAAGATGAGATTGTTCCCAGGTGGAGTGAGCAAAGCAGCAGCAGCAGCAGGTGGTTTGAAATAGAGCCAAATGTGAATCATTCAGCCCTCCAATTTGGGCCCAGCGAAAGGCAACTAGCAAATGAACAAGCAGGAAAAGCAAAGGGGTTTGGAACAGAGCCACTTCTTACCACAGAGAGAAGGCCAGTCATGGGAAAGAAGGAGGATGGCTTGTTAATGACACTGCTGACATTCAGCAGAACACATAGACCACATTGTGGTTTGAAATGGATCCATAAATAGGCAACTTTGTGGCTTGAAATAAGGCCATCAGACATTTAAGCAATCAGCTGCTTGGCAAAAAGTCTCAACATGTTCATTGTTTGGTGTTGGAAAGGGGTTCTGCAATTTAGTGTTGCTTTCTATTTGTGTAGCTGTTTCAAATCTCAAGCCAGTGCTTCAGCCTATCATTGACGCAGCCATGTCTCAGAGGTCAAGCTGGCCCACTGGTGATTCAAATTCGAATGGTTGGAAATATAAACGGTGCCAGCAGGGCTAAGACCAAGAGGCTTGGGGCAGAGCCAAGGTGGTGCAGGAGGAAGTCAATGGAGAACCCATAGCCAATGGAAATGGGGCGGGCAGAGCCAAGACCAAGCTGATGGAGATGGTGGTGAAAAGGACCCAGAGAGGCTTGAAACAGTGCCAAAACTTGGAAGCACCAGTTGGAAGGCCATCAAGAAAATGGAAGCCTTGCAAGGTCAGCTGCAGGCCTCAAGGGAACAAGAACTGTTCCAAGCCCAGAAAATTTTTTTCTGGCAGACTCAATTGCTGATGGGCACCTCCCAGAGGCTTGGGGTACAGCCTTCTCCTCAGCCAAACCCAGCTGATCAGAGCAAAGGGCTTGAAACAGAGCCAGCTCCTACCCCAAATGCTGCCCAGGGGGTAGATGCTGCAGAAACAAAACCTGAGGGTCCAAGTGCAACCCCAGGGGCTGAGACAGCTGCAGAACAAAAACCTGAAGAGCTTGAAACCAAGCCAGGTGCAAACCAAGGGGTTGAGGCGGCTGCAGAACAAAAACCTGAAGAGCTTGAAACCAAGCCAGATGCAAACCAAGGGGTTGAGGCAGCTGCAGAACAACACCCTGAGGAGCTTGAAACAGAGCCAGCCCCAACCCAAGATGAAGCACAGCCAACCCCAGGGGAGGATGCCACTGAAGAGCCAAAACCTGGTGGGTGCAAAGCAGAAGCAAGCCCAGTGGCAGATGAAGAAGAAACAAGTCCTGTTGATGAGAGCCTGGGGTTTGAAACAAAGCCAAAGGCGCAAGAAATAACTGTAGCTGAGGAAGCTGAAGGGTTAAGCCCTGCTGAGGAGCTTGAAAAAGAGCCAGCCCCCACTGCAAAGGAAGAGCCCAATGAGGGTAATGAAACTGAAGAGCTAAAGCCAGCTGATGAGAGCCAGGGGCTTGAGCTGGAGAGGTTTGAAACAGAGCCTGGTCCAATTGACCAGTGATTTTTTCAGCAGAAACAAACAAAACATGTTTTTGTGTTGAAGCACTGCAAATTAATGCTTTTGGTTTAACTAATGGGCAATATATGATCACCAATGTTAAAATGTCTTATGTTCTGCAGCCATTTGATTTTCAAGCTGAAGTGATTTTGTCTGAATTTAATTTTGCAAGCAACAAATACAAGTGGTGGCTTGAGAAAAAGCAATGCCATGGCTTTGGTCGTGGAGCCAGACCTGGTATGGGTGGAAAGATTGGTGGTATGAGAGTTCTGATGAAGATGATGCACAAGAGAAGGGCAAAGGAAAGAGAAAAGGAAATGGAAAGGGCAAGAAGGGAGGCTTGAAACAAAGCCAGAACAGAAACCCCAGCAGGAGGAGGAGGTCTAGCAGCAACAGGAGCCCCAGCAGGAGGAGGAGGGCTATCAACAGGAGGACGAACAGCAGCCAATCCTCCAGCAGGCATTGGAGAAGGACACCTTCACCATGCCAAGGGTTTGAAAGAGAGCCTGAAGAAGATGAGGAAGAACAGGGGCTTGAAAGACAGCCAGATCCAAAGCCCTACTTCCAGGAAAGCAGGGGCAGGAAAGCCAGGAATGCAAGAAAATAAAAAAGGGCCCAGGATCCAGAAATCCAAGCAAGAAGGGCCAAGGGGGAGCAAGATGGATTTCCATCTGCCCCCCCAGCCAAGGAAATGACACCAGGCTACCAAAGGTGGAGGAGGGTCAAGGAACTCCAGCAGGAGAATGAGGCTTGGAAAAGAGCTTTGCAACTGAGGGAGCAGGAGCTGGTCAGTTCGGCTGGAATGTTGCACCAGCAGGCCATGCTCAGGGAACAGCAGCTGTTTGCCCATCAGCAGCGTTTTGTTGAGTGGCAAAAAATCAAGTTTGCTGAACTTGAAGCTGCTGGAGGTGTCCAGAGGCTTGGAAAAAAGCCAAAGACAGCAAGCCAGTCCAGCTCAAGGAGCTGGGCTGATCAGACTGAGGAGGAGGCTGACTGGGACAGAGAGTCCCAGGATGAGTGCCAGGGGCTTGAAACAAAGCGAGAACCAGAGCCTGCAAAAGAAACCAAACTTGAGAAGCTGAACAAGCTCTGGGGTGATAAGGCTGCAGAAAGAAAAATTACAGCAAGAAGCTGAAGCTGTGGTAGACTGTGCATGAAGGCTTGAAAGAGGGCCAAAAAATGGCTTGAAATAGAGCCTATAGGAATGCACTTAGCAGCAAAGCTGAAATCTGAGTCAAAAAATTTGTACAACAAATGCACCAATAAATTATATACTTATGAAATATATAAAAACTTCAAAATCAAGACATTTCACAAATTTTACAAAACAGTTTTGTGAATCACAAAACCATGTTGTGAATCACAAAACCATCTTGTGAATCACAAAACCACTTTGTGGATCACAAAACCATCTTGTGAATCACAAAACCATCTTGTGAATCACAAAACCATCTTGTGAATCACAAAACCATCTTGTGAATCACAAAACCACTTTGTGAATCAAACCACTTTGTGAATCACAAAACAACTTTGTGCATCACAAAACCACTTTGTGAATCACAAAAACATCTTGTGAATCACAAAACCGTCTTGTAAAAAAACAAACCTTGTGTAGAGATGCCAGAGGGAGACAAATTCTTGGCTGAGCTGGAAGGTCAGGCAAGCAGCAGTAAGCCACAGAAGCCTGATAAAGCCACTAAGGCAGAAGAAAAAAAGAGAAAGCAAGAAGCAAGGGAACATGAGAAGAAAAAAAGAGAAGAAGAAAAGCAAAAGGCCAAAGAAGAGCAAGCAACAAAGCGCAGAAAAAATCGAACAACAAGAAGAAAAGTGGCAGCAAGAAGTGGAGCAAGCCTCCAACTGCCCAGACAACAAAATGGCTGTGAGCTTGAGGAAAATGAACTCATTGCTGGCTGTGGAATTGAAAACCACACAGGAGGCAATGAAGCAGCACCCCAAGCACAGTGGCTTGAAAGATAGCCTCAGGCTTGAGTTGGAGGAAGCTCTAGTGGATGAGCCCTCAGAAGAGGTGGGAAAGGCACTCCTGAAAAGTATTGCAGAGACATTAAACCAAAACAAACAAATTCGAAAGAGTTTGTAGGCTTGAAACAGAGCCAGGCATTAGCTTGCAAGAGCCAACAACAGAGCCTAGGAAGAAAGAGCTGCTTTGAACAAGTCCAAGATAACACATGTCTGTACAAGTTCTACAAGTTTTCTTGTGAACATGTTAATTCCATTCTGCAGCCTTTTACCTCACTCAAACTTGCTGTTCAAGCAGGGCTTGACAGACAGCCATGCCATGGCACTACACTTGGAGCAAAACATGGAAGGGGTGGAGGGACTGGAAATATGAGCTCTCTGAAGATGAAGATGAAAAAGCAGGCCCTCAGGAATGTGGCTTGAAGCAAAGCCAAAGCCTTGGGATAGGATTGGTGAACCAAAACACAAGCAAAGGAGATCAAGGCTCAGGCTGTAGGGGAGGCCTGGAACAAGGCCATGACCAAAGTTCACAGGAAATTGAGGTGAGTTTGGAAGAGGGCCATGCCCAAAGTTCCCAGGGGCATGCTGATCTTGGAGGCTTGAGCCCTGGGTTAGAAGCTTGCCTGGCTGATCTTCTGTACAATTCTGCTTGCAGCAGAATTTTCACAATCACCCCAGAGATGAGAATAAAAGCAAAAGAAATAGAGCTGCAAAGGGGCTTGGAACAGAGCCATGGTTGCAAATGGGGGAATTGGGGCACTCATACAATTATCCTAAGAGGGCCTGGCTCTACTTCCTGTGCTGACCTGCCTGGACATGTCCTTGAAAGTGATAGAAAAGCATTTGAAGACAAATGCAAAAGGCTTGAAGACCAAGCTGGGTCTCCCAGACCAAAGATTTGTTTAACAAATAACAATCTGCAATGATCTGCAATGTGGCTTGGAAGAAAGCCAAGCAGCAACATGTGGCTGGTGGCTTGGAAGAAAGCCTTTGCTTGATAGCTGATCTTTGGCTGAAATAGAATGCATTTCATTCTGTGAACTCTTTCAATATGTGGGTGCATGTTTGCTGTTTGCTGCTGTCTTCTTGTTTTCTGTTTGCTGTTTTTTTGTTCATGCTTCTTTGTTTGCAGCTGTTTTGCACAAAGAAGATTCATTTTTTCCTAGGCTTCTATTGGTGTGGCTTGAAACACAGCCATGCCAGGCATCCATCAAAGAGTGCACATGGCAGACCAAGACAAGAAACATAGTCTAAAGAGAGAAAGCTGCCTCGGCCAAAAAATGCTCCACATGTGGGGGCTAGGCAAGCTTTCGGCCACTGCAATGCAAGAGATTGCACATGCAGCAGTGAATGATGGTGTGGATGCAGAAGAATTGCATGAGCTGGCTAGCCTTGGCACCTGGGGTGAGCACCCTAGGGACCTGTGCAGGCTTCTAACCAAAAAGATCAATCAGGGGAGGCTGGGTGACTTGAAAGAGAGCCCATCTTTTAGAATTAAGGTCCCTGCCTTGGATTCAAAAGAAGACAAGCCTGAAAGCATGGTTGGCTTCAATTTTTCCTCCCACATCTCTGGGTAGCTTCTGTCTTTGACAGCTACCCTGCCCTGGCTGCTCACTTGTTTGGGTTGGACAAGGTCCACCAATTTTGGGCAGGTGTGCAGCCAGATGGCCCCAAGCTCATAGGCAGCCCAATCGATTTAGACAAAGCCAGAAATGCAGAGAAGCAGGTGACCCCTTTGTGGCTGCATGGTGATGGTGTTGAGTTCTCCACAGACTCACTCCTCACATTCTCATTTGGCCCTTGTCTCTATTCTCCTGCTTCAAGTGGCTTGAAACAAGGCCAAGTTGTGGACCATGCTTTCTGCCTGGCTGCATTTCCAAAGAGCGCACAATTGAAACACACCTGGCAACATGTTTATGAAATTCTAGCATGGAGTTTTCAAGCATTATTCCATGGAACACATCCCAGCACATGGTGGCTTGAGAATGAGCCTTTGCCACCTCAGTTCAAGAAGATGGCAGGCAAGCCAATCATTGAGAGAGGCCATACATTTTTGGTTTGGCAATACCAAGGAGATTTAGAATACTTTGCAAATGTGCTGGGCATGCCACATTGGAACAAGCCTGATTTTTGTTGGCTTTGCAATTGCCACAGGAACTTGAAAAATCGATCTCCTTGGGATTTTCAAGATAGCCCCAATTGGCAACTGCTGACACCCAGAGGTTTGAAAGAGAGCCAGTCTTCAAGCCATCCGTTCCTCACCAAGATCCCAGGTTGTGTGCAGCAATACAGGGTTGCAATTGACATGCTGCACACAGTAGATCTGGGTGTGGCTGCAAGAATTTGTGGCTCAACCCTTCATATGTGGTCATACCTGGTGGGTGGCAACAAAAGAGAGGCCCCCCACCACATGTTTAAAGTGTGGTCAGAGATCTCTGAGGCTTACAAGATCTTGAAAATTGCAGAAAGGTTCACAAACATTACCATCAATCAGTTCACCAATGGTGAGAAGCCATGGTCGCAAAAGCCATTGTTGAAAGGGAAGGCTGCAGCGCTGAGGCACTTGGTGCCTGTCCTTGCACTGGTGGCTTGGAATAAAGCCAAGCGCCCAGCAGGCACTTTGGCACAGGAAGGGGCTTGGAACAAAGCCAAGGAAACACAAGTAGCACTGCACATTGCAGAGGCCCTCACTTCACTGGCTTGCTTTTATGATATTTTGGCAGGAGCTGATGTTTTTTGACAAATGAGGAGGCCATGGAGGCTTGCAACAAAGCCAAGAAATGCCTCCAACATTATGTATGGCTGAAAGCAGCCATTGATGATGACTTGAGGTGGCAGCTGAGTCCCAAATTCCACTTCTTCTATCACTTGGCCCATTTGGCCAAGTGGCAAAACCCAAGGTCCTTTTGGACCTATGGGAATCAAAGCTGGGTTGGCCAGATGGCCACTCTGGCACATAGCTGCAGCCATGGGACTAGGGCCACAAAGCTTACAGATTCCTTCTGTCAAAAGTACCTTCTTAGGTACCAGTTGAGGATCAATGACTTTTTGTGAGGTTTGAAAGAGAGCCATGCCCATTTCCATGCTTGGGGGCTTGAAACAGAGCCATGCAGACCCAGCCAACAGAAAAAAGAACAGTTTCAAGATATAGGTTGTATCAACACCTCTGATCTTCTCTTTAAAGGTTTGGGGGTATAGGTTTTGGGGCTTTGTAAAAAACCGATCCCCAGGATTTGTAAAAACCGATCCTGGGGATTGGTTTCTCTTGATGTTGAGGATTGATTTTTTGATGCTTAAAAACCGATCCTGGGGATTGGTTTTTCTTGATGTTGGGGATTGGTTTTTTAAGATGCCCATCCCCCCCAGAACCGATCCCCACAAAACCGATCCTGAGATTGGTTTTTTTCGATCTCGGATGCTCAGGGTAGGCCGGGGCGAGACGCCAACGTATCGCGAGTTTGTGCGTGTAAGGTCGGACGTGCGTTTTGAGCTCGTTTAGATGCCTGTCGGAAAGCGCGCAAGCCCGTGGCAAACTGCCAGGACAGGCGAGTGATTATATAGAGAGGAAGTCGGAACGAATTGCGCGCATAAACGGAAGCCGCTTCCGTTTGAGGACAGCTTTTTGGTGGTTTCCACATGGCTGTGATCCCCCTTGCTCCTCTCTTCCTCTCCCCTCGTTCTACCTCCTCCCGGCCGGCGCCCGGCTGTCAAGCGTAAGCCTTTCATGCTGTGGGAGGTCTTGCTCGGGGAGGCTGACCTTACCGTGTTTAGGGCGAAGTGCCTCCAAGGAAGCCTCCTAACCTTTCCTAACCAACGTGTCTCCGGCACTTGCGTGTTCCTCAAATGAACCAACATCAAAAGCCAAGTGCCGAACGTGCCAAAGTGCGGACTTGGCACTGATACTGAAATACTCGCAATGCCTGGTGGGGCACCTAAATCAACTTCAATTGCATTAGCATAATTGCTAGCAAGCTGTCGGAAATGACAAGACAGTGCTGACCAGGACAAGAACACACCTAACCTGTCCCACTGCGACGACAGTAGTGGACATTCACTGCCGCCGGCCACTCCGAAGTTGGTGTGAATAGCGGACAAAGGAAGGAGATGCAACACACTTCCAGCTCCCACGTGTCCCATCTGCAGATTGAAGTCGTAGCGCACCAACCGGAGAGCACTGCCAGAAGCAGGATTGGAAATTGCAATTTCAGGAGCTGAGAGGCTTGCAGTCAAGGTATTGCTTGAATTGCATACTGAAAAATTCATTGGCATATAAACAGTCTCAATAATGTCGAAAGATCCAGGCCTGGATTCAACTGCATAAGCTATGTTCAATTCAGCGGCTGCTACAATTTGATCAGGAAAATCCACCAGCTGTAAGCGGACGATGCACTTCACCTCTTCACGCGGCAATAGGCTGGCCAAGAGCCAAGACCATGAATTTCCTTCTCGCACCACCTCCAGAACTTGTGGCAGCCTGCGGCTTGAGAGGATTTCAATTTGACTGCTCTCAGGAAAACCTGTCCAAATCAGTTTGACTCTAGTCGTTCGTGATGGTGCTGGCACCTGGGCATGGAAACGTACAACCAAAATAAGTCCAGAAGACGTGTCTGGAGCTGGATCCAGCAAAGGAGTTGCCCCGGTCATTGCTGCGGGAAGACCAATTGGGCAAAGCAAGTGGAACACAACCAAAAGTCCGAAGGCTTTGGCGCCCCAATCTTGTTGACAACATCCAGTCCCCACGCGTTGAGCTTTGGCATGGGCCATCAAGCTTGCAATTTCAAATCAATGCACATGAGGCAGGCATAGTCAAAAATAATGTATTGATTGTACGTGATAATACTTGCATGTTTGAGCAAATCTCGGGTTGTGTTTTTGCATCAGCAACAGTTGTCAACCATCAAAAATGTCAACCATCGAAAGTGTTTGCATGCCGGGGTTGCAAATGATCCAATCAACGTCACTGATCGTCATTGCGCTTCTCATCTTTTTGGGTGCGAACAAGGACACCCGCTGCCGGATGTTCATGTGGTTCCACAGAAACCTACGTCTCCGGCCGGGTCGCATGACGCCAGGCTACAAGCGCCAACACGCAAGAACCACAGCGATGGAAACAGTGTTTCTCATTTGTTTCATCTACATTTGTGCGATCACCATCAATGATCCTCGACTGATTCGCTACGACTCCACCGCC
>JAODVM010376984.1:0-10832 GCA_025400095.1 Phenganax marumi
ACTTATTTATTTATTTATGCCGAATTTTGCATGAGTCGAACGCATTCAAGACAAGGCATACTGAGGCAGCTGTGCAGTTTATCTTCTGTGTTAAATGCATTCGACTCATGCGAAATTCGACATTTGAAGCAGGAGTTAGGTTAAATATAGATGCAGTAAAGACCATCTAGTTGCAACAATCTGTAAACAAGTTATGAAAAGCCCTTGCAGGGATAACTACTAAGATATCATCGAGTACTTTGATTTCTTCTTAATTGTAACTAAAGAGAGAAGGCCAACACTGGAGTCGCTTGAGTTTAACAAGCTACAGGGGGTGGACAAAAATAAGTGGTCCCCCGTTAAAAAACACAGTTTTTTTTCTACACCATTCTGAAAATTTTAAGACAATTGAAACAAAGTAGGGATAGTCGGCGGATAGACAGCAACATGGACTATCTGGTTGAGACCATTACTGGTTCTGAAAACGTTTTGAATTTCTTGAACGTTGCAGACAAAAAGTCTGAGTTTTGTTCAGTCACTTTTAAGCCACTATTTTTGGCCATCCCCCACATATATGGAGTAATATTACGAATGAACAGTTGGCTCAGTAAGTTACCTTGAAGGCACTTCCAGGACGAATGTGAACATCTAGACCAAGCTACGAAATAACAAAAAAAGCTATTGGTAAACAACAGCGATGAGAAAACAAACAGGAACAACGACAACATCAACAAAGTCAACGATAATAGTTGATAAAGTTAGACATTTATTCATTAATCTTACTTCATTCTTGATCTCGTAAGGTGCTGAATGTTCAAGAGCTAGTGTTGAACCACCAACACTTTCCGTGACGGCTTCGCTAAATGACTAGAATTGAAAAGTCGAAATAAAATTCATGATTTCGCACTAATCAATGCTAAACCAAAGCGAACACTCAATAGCGTTACAAATCGTACCTTTCCCAGTTCAGTAAACACTTCTATGCCAGTCTTAGTCACAGTCAATTCAAGGACATCGGTAGATTCTACTGAAACAATCATCTGAGACCCAGCATCATCCATTGCACCTGAACCATCTTGATTCACTTTGAACTGTAGTTACGAAGAATGTTTTAGTTGTTGAAAACTAATATCTCCAATGACTGTATCTCTAAAGACTTTAGTCAGGTTTCCAAACCATATCTTCAATGACTCTGTCTCCACAGTGCACAAGTTTACAAAAACATCAACAACAAGATAGAACAAAGACTTTGGTCAAGTCTCCAAAACCATGTCCTCAATGAGTATCTAATCACCGTGCACAAGTGTTTACATAAATATGAACTAAAACATACGACAAAGGCTTTGACCAAGTTTTCAAACCATATCTACAATGACTATGTCTTCAGAGTGCACAAATTTATATAAACATGTATAAAAAGGTAGGGAGAGAGACTTTGCACAAATGTCCAAATTACTCGAATAACCTCACATAATAATTACCCCAACAGAGAGTTCCCAAGGTCTGAAATTATCTTTTGTTTCCAGTTTTTCAATCAAAGGTTCCCACTCCGATAATTCTTCATTGAAGTAATTCGCCTCCAATTGCAAATCTGCTTTGCCGTTTAACTGCTCAGAATACAAAAGTTACAAAAAAGTCTTGTTAGCATATTCCGTTTGTCCCCGACATGAATACAAAGACATTCATCAAATACCAAGTAACATGTTCACCTTGTCTTGCCAATTGTTCACTTCGGCACCAAGTCTTCCTCGCATGTTCAATAAGCTGATCAAATTCCCGCCTTTTTCTGCCTCAATGTTGAACACGAACCCAGGCACGTTCATCAACAGCTACATGAAGTATAGAAACTAGTATAAGTTACGTTCTTTTATTTCTTGTCGGTTAAAACTTCGAGTAAATTATACCTGCTCTTCACGGCTATCTGAAAGGTTTTCCATTTCATTTCCAACTTCGTGTGTTGTACCTTTGGAAGGACAAAGAATCGTAATGGTTAGGCAATGTGCCTCCCCCGTGATCTGGGCCCATAGCTTCGGCATGCAATTTTTTGATGATAATTTTTACAACGATCACGGTCAATTCGTAGCTATGATGAGGAAGTGATGTCAGTTCTTTTTACTGTACGTCTAGTAGTCTCATATGTGGTGAAAAACACATAAACGAGTGAGAATGAGTTTGATTAGCTAGCTCGTATAAGAGTTAAAACCTCTGAATTTGGCCATCATTCGCTGCCATGACAGTGTGAGGCTTACTGAAACCCAGCTATACATGCTATTGTAGTCTTGTATGAGGTAAATAAACACACACACACAAACAATGAGAATAAGTTCGATTTGTGTGCTCTCATAGAAGTACAAACTTCTGAATTTGGCCACCGTTCGCTGTTTTCTGAGGCTGAAGTAAGAACATTTCTCAAACCTTTACTACCAGTGGTTTTCTCAAAACGACGAATGTCCTTGAGCGGAACACGCATTTCGTTCCCAGCAACCTCGATCAAAAACATGGGATCGGACTCTTGAGATTGCACTTTTGTAACCACGCCTTCGACCCCATAAGTCTTTTTGAGCACCAAAACTCGTTCTCCGATCTAAACAAAAACAAATTATAAATTTTGCACCAAATGTTAACTAATTAAAATTACGTCACCACATCATCAAAATGACGTCACTACATCATCAAAACTATGCCACTATATATATTATCAAAAAACGTCATAACATCTTGAAATTACGTAACTAAACACTACGTCATCATACCATAACTTCTTTCGGTGTCAAATCCCACACCAGGCCCGCGCGGTCGTTCAGAGCGAACGAGCATCTCTCGTCATGTTCATAGAATCTCACATAAATTTTGTTGTCGATACCATCGACGTAACCTCGGTAGTAGAAGTTATCGGAGTATTTAATCCAGAGTAGAGTTCTGACAGTCAGACGATGACCTGTAAAATAACTGGAGTCAAATCTTTAGAACTTGGTTGTCGTAATCAGATAACTTGACAAGCCTGCTTTTCATATGATTGTAACAGTTGCAAAGTTAGAGTCACGATCTTTCTCAACAGCCGACAGTCGAAATACAATAAAACATCAGCTCATATACTGGCTTATATTTGCAAAAACCCTTTTCTAAAAAAACTATTTCTAAAAATATTTCTAAAAAAATATAAAATATAAAAAAATATAAAAAAATATTTAAAAAAAATATTTAAAAAATATTAAAATATTAAAAAATATTTAAAAATATTTAAAAATTATAAAAAAATAAAAAAATAAAATATATAAAAAATATATTTCTAAAAAAAATGTCACTCCTACCTTCTTTCTTCGGAACCTTCATCAATTTCAAATCATAGATGGATACTTCATGTACAGCGCCATTATCAAACTGAACCTCATAACCGCTGACTGATATTTTCTTGACCCGACCGGGATACATCAAAGGCTTAGTTGGAATCGAGGCGATGACGTCACAACCAACCGTAACGTGCTCGGCACGTGGAACATGATCGACGACGACAGCAAGAGGGTCGTTTACGAAATGATACATGTGAGTTCCATTAGCGAACTTGACTTGGTAACGCCAATCTTTCTTCGCGATGAAACCCTGACTGTAATGTTCGTTGTCCGGTAAACGAGCCCAAACTGCGCTTGAGACGACAGGTTTAGAGTGATGCGAAGCTATAATAGATTCAAGAAATACCAGTACATGTTTTGTTGTCAAAAGAAACTTGTTCATAGTACACATGAGCAAGTGAACTTGTCAAGAAACGTGTCAAGGATAACTTGTTCGTTGTGCTCACGAGCAAATGATTTCGTGAAGAAACGTTTCAAGGAAAATTTGTTCGTCCGAGGAAGATGGACCTCACCTCCATTCTTAACACTTCTCAACAATCTGATGTACTCCAGAGGCCTGACATCTTCTATATCTTTGGAGAATCTCACAAAAACATTGGGGCTGTCTGCGTCAGAACCTTCAGTAATTCTGATAACCACGCCTGCTTGCATCGGTTCCCCTTCTTTGACTAGAGCTATGACTTCAGTGCCGACTGCAATCTCTTTAGCCAGCGGAGTCTCGTCCAAGACTATCGCTCTGACGTCATTCACGTCATATGACCAAGTTGATTCGTCATCCAAAATGGCGGTGATTTTTTGATCAATGCGGGTGATTAGGCCTGGGGCGTAGCTCTTCAGATCTGGAGCACGTGCGAAGATCCTGCTACCAGGAACGGGCTGGCCACGAGCGACTGAACAAATGAGAAGAGTTTTTGTACAAACTTGATCAACCAAACAAGGAATGGAATACAATGATCTTTAAAGATATCTGGCTGGATAGAGCACACTACATATATCTATTGATATACACACCTTTCTTGAGGTACCATTTCTTAGAATCAACAATGTTAATTGCCTTGAACAAATCTGGAACATCCCCGCCATTTCCCTCGCTATCTTTACACTAAAAGTAAAAAGTATTTAAAAATATCTAATTCAAGGTCAGGGATTGTACATGTTTATAGTATTTGGGTCATTCAAAGAAGGATTGTAATATGTCTTTCTATGCAAAAACCCCACCGTTATTGAAATATATGTCGGGGATCGTACATATTTAATATTTCCTACATTATTAGCCGGATAATACCTGAGGAGGTGCTAGTGAGGTAGCTACAGCCGATGCTATGCCAACAAAGGCGGGTGAGACGTTCAGGTAAACGACGGATGTCTTAAGATCAATATGAGGTCGTCCGCCAATCATTGATGACATGTGAAAATAGATTTGTTTCACTCTGAGAACCTAGGAATAAAAAACTATGATCTAGCCAAACGAAAAGATTGCAAAGTACTAAATAGTAAGTGGAATCTTACATCAGCTTGCGAAATCTCACGCCGACTTTTCTCGAATGCTGCGGTGACAATGTGAAGATTTTGAACGGAAGTGTGAAACCAGATTTGCTCATCCCTGATTTTCAAGTTGACATCGAGAGTATTCTAAAACAAAACGCTCGATAAGAAATAACTCTGGACATTTCGTGTAAAATATTTCGCACAATGGTACCTTTACGATCAGAGCATTAGTATTCCGTTGTTTTGCATTAGCTAGCAAGAAGATCTCGGGTTCCTCTACAGTGAGTGTAACATGAAGTAGAGGGCTTTGGTTAACCGCAGTCGGCGGTGCAGTTGATGAACTGGCAAGATCAGTAGATACAATTCTTGCCTCGGCAAGGACGTCAGTGTCAGAGTCCTGCGCAGGAGCCTCCTCCAGAGCATCTTTGAAGACATCCGAAAGAGCTTTGAGGAATTCGACATTCACGATAACTGAAGTGCCTTTTATGACGACAGCGACTAAAAGGAACAGCATTAAGTTCGCCTCAAAATCTCACTGGAGCGATCATCGGGCAATTCCAGCAATAGCCCAACTTGTGATCTAGACAAGAAGAACGAAGTCCATAACCAGAGCTCAAAAGAGTACCGCAAAGTCAGTAAAATTGCAAAGTTTGGTTGCGAAATGTTGTAAAATACGGAGAAGTATCCTTGGAAAGTTTGCAAGTGAAGTTTGCGCGGAGAAAATAACCACACTGAGCTCGAAAGTTTGTCCGCACTCAGCGCAAACATATACATAAATGGCAAACTTCACAGGGCTATATTTTCCGAATTCAGTCTACAATATTTCGCAACGAAACCTTGCAATTCGCCTTACTTAAGATGCTCTTTTAAGCTGTGATGATCGATTTCGTTCCTCTTAAACTAGATAAAAATTTGGACAATAACTGGAATTGCCCAATGAAAACCATCCAACAACAAGATGTGCTGATGAACAAGCAATGGGCAATTTTAGAACGAGCCAAGAGGTGGAACTTCTCCAAGAATAACCTGGGGGGCTATGACTTGATAGATTGTACCTGTTTTATCCAATTGTTTTGTTTGCTTATACTGTACGCTGATCATGTCTGATGTTCCACCATCTGGGTGTGACGTTCTCTCGTCATTTCGCCTCTCTATCATACTAAAAAGAAACCAATAAATTTTTGGTTAAAACGAGTTCAATTCACAAGAATCAAGTTTACAATCGATTCGATTGACCGACGTCTTTGTTCTATCTTTCTTCACGTTCACGTAAACTTGTGCACTGTGAAGACACGTAATCATTGAAGATAAGGTTAGGAAACTTGTTCAAAATCTTTGTTCTATCATTTTGTTTGTGTTTATGTAAACTTGTACACGGTGAAGACACGTAGTCATTAAAGATAAGGTTAGGAAACTTGTTCAATATCTTTGTTTTATCATTTTGTTCGTGTTTATGTAACCTGTTCACGGTGAAGACAAGTAGTCATTAAAGATACGGTTAGGAAACTTGATCAACGTTTTTGTCCTGTCATTTTGTTTGTGTTTATGTAAACTTGTGCACGGTGAAGACATGGTTATCGAAGATATGGTTTGAGAACTCGACCAATTCTTCGATTTGCCTTTTTGCAAACCTGTGCACGGTGAAGACAATGTCTTCGTAGATGAAATATTAATAGGCAGATGAATGCAAAAGAATTGTGCGCAACGAAGACAGAATAACATAAAGCCTGTTTTCCACTAGGCGGAATTTTTCGAGCGAAAGATAAATCTAGCAAACGTGATTGGCTCGCAAAATAACTCCCCGCGAAAAAGTCGAAAGCAAGCCAATCATGTCGCTAGATTCATTTTTCGCTCGAACAAATTCGCGTAGTGGAAAACCGCCTTAAGGCCTGTTTTCCACTTGGCGGAATTTTTCGAGCGAAAAGTAAATCTCGCAAATGTGATTGGCTAGCAAAATAATTTCCCGCGAAAAAGTCAAAAGTAAGCCAATCATGTCGCTAGATTTATTTTTCGTTCGAACAAAGTCGCATAGTGGAAAACACAGCCTAAGTCACACTTCACAAGAAGCTTCAAGTTTCCCCATCAGACTATGAATCCACCGGTCTACCGGCTTTTTAGCATAAAGAAAAAAAAAACACATGATCGACTAACGTTGTAATTCCTTTCTCCAGAGCAGGTCTCTCATCAACCAATGAAATTGAACTTAAAATAACCGAGGCATCCATCGCGCCATTAGCAAGCATTGAGCCAGCTACGTTGAAGTGATTTAGTGAAAAACGAGTTAGACAATTCTTTGGCGAGTGATCCCACGTGGAACTATCATTCACGTCCTGAAGAGGAAATATGAGTTTCTAGTGCGTATATTAAGGTCAGGGATTGTACATAATTGGAATACTTGAGTCAATGAGAGAAGAATTGCAATATATCTTTTTAGACAAAAAGTTCGTTTTCATTGATTTAAAATGTCTATATCTTAGTCAGGGTTGTATGTATTTATAATATTTGAGTCATTAAAAAACAATTACAATATATCTTCTTCTGGGCCTGAATTTGCTAATTACTCCTCACTAACCAGTTCTTCGATGTTCTTGTAAATTCTCGCGGTGACAGTTTCGATGCCGAATTTAAATTTAAGCGCCACCCAAGCTTTTTCTTCCTCGACAACAGTTTCGATTATTTCTTCATCTAAAATGACAAAATTTGGTTGAAAAAATTCCCAAATTTAACACACAAAAATTTGGACTTTTGGGGTATCAAACCTGCGCTTTCCAAAACAGCCAAAGACGATTCTGAACTGAAAATTTCATCTTCAACTCCTAGAAATGAATTCTAATCGATAATTTTTCATCGTGAAAATAATTCCATTAGAGATTCAACAACTTTACAAGCGATTTTTCATAACAGGCATTCACAAGACTAACATTACAATGAATTTACGACATCTGACACTATCTTACACACACTAACCACTGTCTACGCTTGCTCCTTCTGTTAAATTTTGCGAAGTGATTGCAAGGGCTGTCTTTAAGTCGTCTGCGCCAATTTCAACCTAAAATTGACCAACAATAATACTGCCTACATGAAAACTACACAACGTGACAGAATGCACTATACATTTTGGTTTTTAGTGGAGCATTTGAGGGCGCTCAATTCAAATCTGAAAGAGTAGGACAACACGGTTTCAACTCACATTAACAGCGCCCAGTTGGCCGCTGACGTCAATATCGGGAATCTCGTGATACCACGAAGACAAACTTCGGACGAGCGACATCTTTAGACTGATGGGTTTTAAGATCAATCTTTGAGCGATGATTTTTTGTTCAGGCGATATTACAGCACTATACAGAATAAAGATAATCTCACTATCTAGACTTTAGACCACAACGAATGCAAAAATAAATCAACCAAAAAAAAAAACAAATCCAGCGGTAACTGGTATTGACATACACTGAAAGTTGGAGGGATGTGAAGGAGACGGTCATGGAGTCCGCGACAGCGATATCCCTCGCCACTTTTCCCTGGACGATTTTGAAACTATTGTGAACTTCTAGGTTGCCAAGATTAGCGACTAGCGCGCGGTCAGATCGACTGTGGATTGGGACGAGTACCAGCGGAGCTTGAATGGAAACATCGAGTTTCATCCGAGGACTGTTTTTATTGTATTCTTGTATCTGAAGAAAAGATAATAAAAAATTGAGAAATTTCGCAAACAACAATTCAAATTGCATTAAATTGGAACGTTTAACAACTCGCATGTTTGTAGTTACTCTTCGACAACCGATAGTTTCCGTAAGACTCAAAGGGCAGCGGGTCAAATTGAGGAGTTTGCAATGCCTTGAACCTTTGGCCTACAGATGTTTGTGTATACCGTTTGAGTGGCACTTTGAGCTGCCGTTTTTCCAGCATTTTGGATCGTCTCTTGTGCGCGCTGGAAATTACTGACAAACGCCTAAAATAAACAAAACATTCCTATCACTTCAATATGTTTTAAAGATATGAAGATTAGAATTAGTATATCAAGGTCAGGGAGTGTGCGTATCTATAATATCCGAATCATTTGAAAAAGAATTATAATATATCTTCTAATGTGCAAAACCTTCATCTTTATTGATATAAAGGGTCTATACGAAGGTACATATTTATTGTATTTGAGTCACTTAAAAACAACTGTTATATATCTTCTTAGATAAAACTTCATCTCCATTGATTGAGACAACTCTTTATCATAAGACTCCAGTATCACCAGTACGTACAATCCCTGACCTTGGATGGATCAATGGATAATATATACATACCAATAAATTGCTCACAAAACAGTTCAAGAATAGAACTCGAATCCGTCCGACATTCATGAGGAATTTCATGTCTACTTTCTCCATGTTGCCATAATTCTCTCCCTCCGTGGCATTGTTGTAAATGATTAACTGCAAAAGAAATTCATTAAGTTAAGAGTCGACTAATTTACTTATCAAAATGGTACGAAAGTAACCACTAAAGTCCCTAAAGGCAGATTTCCTTTTCCTGGTATCCAGAAGCTCATGATATCAAGACAATACCTCGACATTAAAGACTTCTTCATTGACGATGGACACAATCTAAACATGAAAAATGTTTTAATGTTTAGTGCTTTTCAAGTATAAATCTGTCCATATAAGTTGCAAGGAGTAGCTAAATATTATACAGTCCAGATTTTACGATAGACCAAGTTTTAGTTTGCAGTAAAATCTGCGCCAGTTCAGTTTCGTCCAATGATTGGGCCACGTAACTGGAGTTGACGTTCTAGTCTACTTAGATTTCAATGATTTGTGCAAATCGGGTACAACAATATTGTTGCTTATCTTATAAGTGAGTCCTCACTGAAACCGTACTAGAACAAAATTATTGCCGATATTTTTACCTGCGGATAGAGAGCATCAGCAATGCCATCCAATACAGAGAAATCTTGCATTCTACGCGAGAAACGAAATAGGCAGATGTGAGGAAACATTTCACGAAAAGTCTGTGCAAACACATGCGCAAGAACAAGAGAATTTACAAAGACATGTTCGTCTATTAAGCCATGCACGGAACGGCGATGCAACCTAGTGCATCTTGCTTTATTCTTCTACTCTGTCTAATACTAGGTGCCGGTTGTATGAAGCGCATTTGGCTTAAACGGTGGATAGGTTAGGATTTACAAACATTTTCTTATATCCAGTAAATTTTTCAAATCCAATCTTGTGAGCTGACCCAAAACTTAGAAACATAATGATTGTATTCAGTTTACAAACTTTCATTTTGATTGTACGAGAAATAAATATATGATTTCTCTTTTGAGTAGAACAAGGCCCAGATGATTTCACTGAGTAGAGTGAGAATCTTGCATTTCAATGGCTACTGGATATGCCTTGGTCAAAAATTTTAAACGGCAATACAGTTTGATGAAATGAAATCATAAACAAACCTTGCCGTAACAGTGGTTCTGTCAGCCAATATTGACACCCCAGCTTCAAGTTCTAAAATGCACACAAACTGACATTTAGTTAAACACCAGTAAACACCAAGAACAATACCAATCCACAAATAATACAAACATACGTACGTTTTAGTTGTAATTGTGCGACATCTCCATTCATTGAAGTGATCACGGCGGTGAATTCTCCCAATCTTGCTTCAACTTTCACTTCAATAACTTCGTCTTCCTTAACTTTCTTGCCCACAGCAACTGCAGACAATAGTAGAGAGTTTTAGCAAAGAGTACGAGCACGAGTACGAAATTCGTCATTTCTGCACGAAGCACTCGATGCACGCTTACGCCATTTCGTGCCGACGCGACGAAGTCGCAGCAGGCCCAAATCTGGGTACGAATTTTTTTGGAAAACTCGTTGTTACCAGTACAAAGTTTTCAAAAGAAGGCAAATCGATATTTTTTGATGTCGTCCAAAATCAATTTAAATTGATGTTGTTGGTCCCAGCGTTGCTCAGGTGCATATTTTTTAAACGGAGTGTACATTAAACAGGAAATGTGACCTACTT
>JAODVM010377094.1:0-10832 GCA_025400095.1 Phenganax marumi
ATCGATGAAATATCCAGTGGAAGATTTGAAGATTGCGATGTCATTGTGATCCCAAGGTACGTCCTGTGGTGGAACCAGGCACGATAGAACCAAAAACGTTGAGCGTGGAATCGAAGGCATTTCCACTCCTCAATTGGTTCAGAGACTGGCCAGTCTCCATGGGTGGAATTATGGACTTGACGAGTGTAATCGTTGAAGTCCTCGTTGTACTGGTTCTCAGAGCGAGGGATGCTCAAAAGGAGAGTAGGATCCAAAGTCTCTTGGTGAGAGAGAGTGTCGTCAGGAGGTGCTTGAGTCGGAGAGGAGTCGTCAGAAGGAACACGAACGTCTTCTGGTTGAATCTCCATACTGTCTAGCCAGGGCGGTACAGGAGCGTGTCCACGCAGAACCACGTAGAGCCAAGAAGCTGCGGAAAGTGAAAAGGTGTGAAAAGGTGTGAAAAAAGAGGTGGAGATTAAAGGTGACCCAAGGGCAATGGAGGTCGGCACACAGCTGCAAGCATAGAGTTGTTTCTTGGAAGCGGTAGGTCGATGAGTGAGTGCAAGTGAATTAAAGTGTGCCCTCAGGTGGTCTAAAGGGACGAGTTGGTCGGGGAATCAGAAAAGGGATCTCTTCGCCATTGTCTTTGACCAGTAGTCCTACCAAAGGTCGAGAGGTAGTCAAGTCGGCATCAAGTGCTGGAAATGCAGACAAAGAAGATGTACTCGTGCTCGATGGTCGCAAAGAGGTGGGGATAGTCCGCATGGAGGCAGGTGGTGTCGCTGGACGGGCCTTCTTGGGGAAGTTGGTAGCGATGAGGATAGGGTCGTCTGAGTCCCGCAAGTAGGAGGCCATGGATGGACGGGCGCGTTTCTGACCTGCCGTAGGTGAGGTGGACATGTATCGTTGGCAATAATGGAGGGAAAGCGGTGAGACTGTATTTGGGCCAAAAGGCTAACTCAAGGTAGGAAATCAGTCGGGCAACCAAAGGGCATCAAAGAAGAGAGAATCGTGGAACAAAGACAAGGAAGCGGCAACGGTCGTTTTCCGTGGTGAGGCAATGTCGAAATTGAAGTCAAGGATGACGGTCAGGATGTAGCCAGCTTTTGTAGGTCAAGAAGTTCAGCCCAACGTGCTCGAATCTGGGACTGGGGACGCTGCATCTTGGTAGTGATATAGCGCCAGCTGGGGCGAAGCCGTTCGTTGCATTTGAGGGTGATAAGAAGGTCGTCATCTTTGGTACTCCAATCATCGTCCCAAGAAGTGTCTGAGTGTGGTCGAGGGGATGGGCGGGGAGAGGGGGAGGAAGAAGAAGGCGGTCGACGTTTGCGAGGTCGAGGTGGAAGGGGGCCTCGTGGTGCGGAGGAGACGAGGGAGCAGGAGGGGGAAGGAGAATGGGAAGGTGGAGGAGGCAAAGGGGAGGGAGGCGAGTAGGCGAAACCATGGGGAGAGAGAATGGGTGAGGGCGGAAAAGAGAGTGGAGCCGGAGAGGAAGGAGTGGCCGCATCGGCGACTGGGAGGGAGGGGGAAGGGAGAGGACAGGAAGGAGGGGTGGAAGGAGGGGAACGCGGAGCAAGAATGGGAGAAGAGGGGTGGGCAAGGGGAGTACGCTGCCCAGCTGATGATGTCGACGTCGGCGTTGGAGTCTTCTGGAGAATCAATGCGAGGTCAGGTTGATCACAAGGTGCCCAACTGATCGTCGGTGCCGTGGTTGTTCGAAAAAGCGGTGATGCCGGGCTGGCAGGTGGTCTTGAAGGGCAAGTACCAGGAGTCATACTCGCAGAAGGAGTGGCATCTGGATTTTGAATCATCTCCACCAATAAACGCAGTGCGACAATCACGATGTTGAGTTGTGTCGCGATAGTAGAGACAAGATCTGAAGTATTCGGCTGTGACATAGTCCCAGTGGAAGATCGAGTAGGTGTGGGAGTAAAAGCGAAGACAAACTTTGAGCCGAGAGGCTAAGAATAAGGCGGTAATAAAAGGAAGGGATTGTGTGGCAAGAAGGTGGAAAGGTCAAAATCAAAATTCAAAATCCAGAATGTATTCATGTTGAAAGAAAGTGAGTGAGGACGCAAGGGGTATTTTCCGCGAGGATTGGTCTCAAGTGCGGCATCAAAAGAAACTGAGAAACCGAAGTTGGGAGTGAAGTTCTCGTCGTGAAAGATGGAAACGATGGCAAAGTTGGTGAAGGAGGGGTAGGAGTTGAACCATAGTGAAGTCTTTGTTCAGGTACTGCTGAGTCAAGTCAGTAAGTTGAGGAAGAATCAAAGGCCGAGGGCGGGTCAGGCGGCAGATCAGGATGCCACGGGTGAAGAAGCCCGCAAGAGCCATCTCTGGAGAGCCGGCGGTGCGATTGCTCCGGATCAGTGTAAGGTGAGGTGGTTGTCGAAAGGTGATAGTGCGTTGAGAGGTTGAGAGGGCAAAACCAAGTAGTGTCTCGTCCGTGACATACTCCATCTCCAGTGGTCTGCCGTAAAAGAAGGGTTGAGCTATGGCCTGAAAGGAATCAGTGTGAAGCATGTGTGTAGGTCCAATGAAGAAGACGTTGTCGACATAGCGTGCACGAAGTGCTAAACTCGTAGCATAGCGCCAGGAAGCGCTCGGGAAAGAGCGTAGAAAACAATACTCCCGAAAAAGTGCGACAGCACTACACAACGCTGGTGCCAAAGGGGATCCCATGGAGGCTCCTTGACATTGTCGGAAAACAGTTGAGCCCACGGTGAAGTAGGAGGAGTCCAACAAGTGGGAAACCAGGAGTGGCAAATCGCGAAGGTGAAGAGAGTGGTAAGACCGTGAGGTCTTGCGCCAGCGGCCCCGAAAGACCCGTTGCAGGCGTTCCTGTTGATGTTGAGCAACGCTGAGAATAGGGTCGTCTTGTAAGGAGAGACCTTGGAGAGCAGCATATCGGGCAACCAAGAATTCGACAGTGGAGACCATCCGGGGGTGAGTGACAAAGTTGAAGAATCCGGCGATGTCTTGCTGAAAGAGTACAAGGTCGTCTGTGGGGTCATGCTGCTGAAGAATCTTCCAAATTTGTCTGAGAAGGGGCAGGACGTCCGAAAGGGCAGTCAGCTCCGGGAAGACGATCTGGAGGAGGCAGTAGATGGCAGAGGCTACAGTCTGGCTGAGTGGGGCACAGGCTGTCTGTGTGTAAGACACAATCGGTCGTGCTTTGCTCCAGTCCCGTGAATGTTTGGGGAGAATGTAAGCAGAGGGTAGACGACGATCCCAATGAAGACCCCAACGGTATCGTTGAAGTAGGTGAGGCGGCCAGGTATCACGGAGTCGAGTTCTGATCAGCTGGACGCCATGTCGTAGTGGTTGGAAAACTGGTGTAGAAGTGGTAGGAGATGGCATGAAGGTCTCGAGGAGAAGATGATGATAGTGGCACGGACAAGAGAGAATGGCGGTGTGTGGAAAATGATCACCAGGTCCGACAATGAAGCCTTTGGTGAAGCGTCGGAAGGCCTGAACTTCAGTAGAGGACCATCCAGTGTTGTGATCAGTTTGGTGTGTAACATGACGATCCCATTCTTGACGAAAGAAGTGTTGCCACTCAATGTGAAGCCGGGAAGGAAGTTGCCAAGCATGTAGCCAACGGTCCATCTGGGTGACGGAATGGTTGAGGAAATAGCGTTCATCGGGCCACACGGTGTCTTGTAGATGGGCCTCTGAGAGCAACAAACCAGGAAAAAGATCTGAGGCAAAACCGATGATGTGACAAGAATCAGGATGTCGAGGGTAGTCAGGTCGAATCCGGTGACAGCTGCATTGAGGTGAAGACGATGGAGTCCACTGTCGGAGGAAGGTGCGGAAGTTGAAGAGGTAGTGTTCCAAAGTGCGAGACTTGACCTCAATGATAGGTGAAGCTGGTACTTGTAGAGGTGGAAATAGGTGAGAGTGAAGGCGTAGGAAACAGCGAAATTGTTGACGACAACGTTGTAGGAAACCGTGAGATAGTTGGAAGAGACGAAGTGTGGCTTGGGCCGGTGGAATCATCAGCTTGCGGAAGCGGAAGATCAGTTTGAGCTGGGCAGCGGCGCGTGAGCGCCATGGTTCATCAATGTGAAAATGTTGGGACCAAAGGAGGTAGAGAATCTCGTGGGAGGCGGAGTGGCTGCGAAGAACCTGTGATGTGTAGAACTTTTCTTTGGTGTCACTGCCCAATCGATGGAGAAGGTGAAGAACGTCCAGAGTCTTAAGTAGGTGTAGATCCAGGACGCATTCGTGGGCATGGTGACGCTCAAGTCGACGGTGATGTCGGTGAAGGCGTGTCAGCCCAATCGGACCATGGCGAGTGGTAGGAATGTTGTACTGAGGAACGTGAAGTCCGTGTCGGCGAAGGAGAGGATTTATCCAGGGATGGTTGAGTTGAGGGCGATATTGTTGTTGAAAAGAGATCTCCGTGGAGCGTGTGGTCAAAGAGTCTGAGGTAAATTGCAAGGGTATGACCGCATGTTGAAAGAAGGTGCGAGTCCGTTTCCAGTAGCGTAGGGCAGGTTCATAGTAAGCTGTAATGCCGCTGCAAAGTTGTCGATATTTCCTCTTCCGAGACATCTCACGATCAAAAAGGGAAAGGATGCTGCTGCCAATGTAGTACGCCTGACGGTGTGGGTGGAAGCGAAGGTAGATGACGTTGGAGTGGAAATAGTCTTGGAGGTAGAGTGGGTGACGAGGTCGAAGACGATGCAGCAAAGAGAGAAAAGTTTTGCGACGGGCACCTGTAGGAAGTGTGCGAAAAAGGATGAGGCGGCCAAGCTGACCTTTCAAAAAGACCAAAGGGCGAAGCTCCATGTAAGTAAGTTCACAATGCGCATCAACCAGAATGAAGAACTGTAGGAAAAGTTGAAGAAGACGAACAGAAACCACAAAAGGACCAGTAGGGAGCAGCCTTGAGAAAAGGTCGTGGTCAACAAAGGTCGCCGGGTATTGTTGTAGAAACCATCAGGCGACGAGGGCGTTGGCGGTGGCCAGCATGCGGATGAGGGCATTCTGCGTAGCGCTCTGAGCCAACTTGGGTTCCCAGCCCCAAGCGATGGCAAGACGGCAGAGATTGGGAAGGTCCAGCTTGTCGGCCTTGAGGGTGGTGATGATGGAGTCAATCTCTTTAGCGGTGTCTTCCAATTTGGTCAGGCGGGCCTTGTCCTTGATGTTGGCCTTGATCCACTTGTCGATTTCACCCTTGGTGGCTTTAGTCGGGGCGTTGTCTTCCAATACCGGTCGGTTGGTGCCGACGATGTAGGCATGGAGAGGATCGGAAGGAACGGCAGGAGGAGTCTTCTCCGGTTCAGGTGTGGCAGGTTTGAAGTGACTGTCCAGAGTGCGTCCCGAGCGAGGAGGGGCAGGAGGAGTGACGAGCGGTTTGGACTTCTCCGCACGAAGCCGTTCACGTTCAGCGGGAGTTTCAGGTTCGGAATGACTGAGGGCAGGAGAGGAAGGACGGCCAGTGGCTGCTTTGAGCTTCTCGTTCTCCTTCATCAGTTGTTCCACCTGGTCCTGAAGGGCCTCAGTAGTATTCTTGGGCATCTGATCGCGTAGGTAGTCAAAAACGCGTTCAGCTAGGCGATCCAAGCCCTTGCGTTTCTCATCCCAGTCGTCCTTGAGGGAGGAGGGGTGTAAGTGACCGATGATGCGGGCGATGTCAACATCAGAGCTCTTGAAGATCTTCCGAGACAGAGAAGACCAAAGGTAGGCCTCATGACGATTCCTGAATCCCTCATATTGAACCAACCTGCCGTTTGCGACAAGCCTCAAAGTCCAGTTCTCCTGTTTGCGACTGAGGACGTCGATGAGACGTACGTCCTCTATGGGCTGGTGGTCAATATGAAGATCACGACTCCAAGCAGTAGCGACGACTCGACGAGGCAGAGTCAGTTTGTACTCCTGTTGTCGGTCGAGGTAGATGTCATCAGGAGTCCATGTCTTGGGAATCGGATAGCGGTTCTCAAAGGATGTGGTCGAGGAAGGAGTCTCAACCGGAAGTCCCGAAGATCGCCTGCGTGGGGAGCGGGAACGGCGAGAGGTGCGACGATCTCGTTTTCCTCGATGTCGTTGAGGGGCAGGAGAGCTGCTTGTAGAGCGTCCGCGAGCCATGGTCCCAGAAGAGCGGCGATGAAGTCTTGGAAAATAACGAAGTACAAAATTGAGTGCTGAAGAATCGGCGACAAGGGTTGTAAGGTGTGGGTGGTGCAACATGGGAGGGACAATCATGGAGAGCATGGACAAAGAAAGAAAGAAAGAGAAAAGAGGCGAAACCGGCATAGTTTTCCATGCGAGCGAGTCAGGTTCAAAAATCCTGCGGAAGACTCCATAGAGTCTAAAGAGAAGGTCCAGGAGGATGTGGTGAAAGTACCTCGTCAGAAGGAGCCGGAGTCGATGTGGGAGGTGTCCTGTGTCTAGTTGCTTGCCAGAGGTGACCATGTAGAAGTCCACGACCATCAAGAGGATGTTGATGAGAACGATCCAGTGCCGAAGAGAGAGTAGAGGGAGTAGAACCGCGGGAAGAGGTTGTCCATGGGGTAGAGGTAGAAGTGGAGGTATCATGAAGTATGCGTTGAGGATTGGGTGGAGGTGGAGTGCGTGAGCGTGAACGAGCAGGTGTAGGTGTCGTATTGGGTGGAGGTGTGGCCGGAGTGGCCGGGGTCGGAGGTGATTCTGGTGGTGAATTGGAGTCGTAGAAACGGTGTGATTGTCGGCGAGCAAGAAGAGCTTCATCAGCGGCGGTGCCAAGGGCCAAATTGTCCTCCGGAGTGCCCAGGGCCCGAATGAAACCGTTGGGGTTGACACGATAGACGCCGAAGGTGGTGGTCGTGTCCGGAGAAGGTACGACGTATTGAAGGAGAGAGATTCCGCGCGCAATCCGACGTTGCTGGATGTTGAACTCATGGACTGCGCGGCGTGTCTGGATATAGATGTTCCGGGCAGAAATATTGGTCTCGAAATGCTGATCAGGTGGAACTTCTTGAGCCATAATTGGGTGAGCGCACAGGGCTTCAGTTGTCCATGCCGCAAGGCAAACCATCCAATGAAGCCATAGGAGTTCAGGTTGTCGATGTGGCTGAGGGCGGATATTGCCAGGAGGCGGACTGACTGGTAGGCGATAAGGATTGAAGACGGCTTCACGTGGTGGTGGAGCCATAGAACCAGCCAAAAGACCCGTAGGAGGAGGATCCATGAAGAGCAGGAAGAGGCTCGAAGTGGGGCGAAGTTGAAATCCGAAAACAAAAGGCTGCGCAGGTTGGAAAATGTGAGAAA
The DNA here is from genome assembly GCA_025400095.1 of Phenganax marumi. Taxonomy (NCBI): domain Eukaryota; kingdom Metazoa; phylum Cnidaria; class Anthozoa; order Malacalcyonacea; family Clavulariidae; genus Phenganax; species Phenganax marumi. The sequence goes on from JAODVM010377094.1 coordinate 7,237, forward strand.
ATCAGGGAAAGACGGGCAGAAAGAGTGACAATCACATTGAGCAAAACAAACCGCAGCAAAATTTGAAACCGCTTGTTTTCGATCGGAAACACGCCGAAAAACTGAAGGAAGTAGGGCGTCAGGTGGCCCCAGGTGAGACCTAGGAAGGCGATGAAGTCCTGGATGAGGGTGCGGCCGGACCATAGGGCGGAGGGAATTGAGGTAGTGCGGCGCCATCAGGAAGCCAAGGCTGGGTTGGTAGAGCATGAGGAGGAAACATGGCAAGACGGTGTAAAAGACGATTGGTCCGAGTGACTTCATCCATTAATCGTTCTGTGGAGGCATGTAGATCCCGAAGAAGTTGTTCCAAATCAGGAGGTAGTCCCGGAGGGAATTCAGTCGTGTAGGGCATCTCATAAAGTACCTCCAAGGAGCGGGAGATCGAGTCGATCAAGGTGCGTCGTGAGATCAACATGTTGATGATGCCAAGGGGAGCTTGCTGAGGATGAGATTCCATAGTAGTCCAAAAAGAAGCCTCCATCAGAAGGTGAAGTCGCAGCGAGAGAAAATAGTAAGGGGCCACCAAGCTAACCAAAGGAAACGGAATGAGCTTGAGCCAAGAAGAGGAAAACGAGATCAAAACGGAAAGGTGAGAAAGTAAGTATGTTGTCTAGGTCAAATTGTGGGCAGAAATGGTTGCAGTTGGGGAAAGCGTCCTTTTTCACGTGGGAAGAGGACTCCGTGGCAGAAAATAGCGACGTGTTGTCACAGCGCTGCAAGGAGGATATGGTACTTGTTGAAGAAGATGCCAAAGTGGAAGCTCATAGTGGGATGTCAGAGCGTCGAAGGCCGTAGGAAGTGATCTCATCCGTCCGAATGAACAATCCAGCAAATTGAACTTGGCTGGTGGAGGATCTGCATTTATACCTACTGTCCGAACGATTCCTCACAACGTCATAGAAGTGAGATGCGATGGAGTCGCAAGGTAAGCCTCCTTGGCGCACTACGTAGTGCTGGAACTGGCGGGAGAAGCACTCTCCAGCCACGAAGTACCGGCGACCGCTTGTGCGGCCTCCGTGCAGACTGGCCACATGCAGAGCGCACTGGAGCTCTGGGGTCAGTTGATGTATAATGTCGGAGTTGATACGATTGTCGGAATCATGGCTGTGGCCAGGGTAGCAGCACCGGCAATAGAAGCCCAAGCTGGGGAAAAAGTCCGTAGAATGTGATTTCCCATCGCCTTTCCAGGTGCTAGGTCGAATGATTCCATCGGTAAGAATACCGCGAAGGGAGATTCCAGGACAGTTGTGAACAAAGGTGTAGGTGGTCTGAGTGTCCTGAAACGAGTCGGTCTTGGGATAGTCCAGCTTGAGGAGCAGGAAAAGTACATTCTGGCAAGGCAGTTTGCCCCAAAGGAAGATCGGTGTCTTCTCAAGAATCTGCGGAACATGCGAAAGAGTGGTAAGGAAGTCAGTCAGGTGTTCGCAATACGAATCCAAAGGAAGGCGTTGCAATGGTAACGGCAACAAGCGGACAAGCTCATGGATGGTGGTGTCCACGAGTGTGCGAGGTAATGGTTCCGGAGTTTCACATTCTTCCCAGCTGCAAGGTCGGTGAAGGTCGTCAATAAGGGATCTGCGAAACTTGTTCACCAGGGAGAGAAGAGTGCTCCAATCTTGAAATTTGTGGTCAAAAATCTCATACCAAACGTCGGTGGGGCCGGACAGGCGAATGCGAAGCCAAAAGGGTGTAGTCCAAATGTATTGTTGAGGAGCGACCTCAATGGCGACTTCCATGATGTTGTCCATGAAGTAGCCCAATTTGCCGGAGTGTTCCAAAGAGGTGAAATCGGGGCTGTGTCGAGACCATTCGACTGACAATCGTGGTGGAGTCACTGGTCGACTCGGGCGACGAGGAGAGTCAGGATTGGAAGCTGCCTGATGAGGAGGTGAAGCCCGGGTGGAGAAGAGAGAGATGGAAAGGTCGGTGGGTTCAACGGAGACTGGTGCTGGTTCTGGAGCGAGTGCTGGAGCCGGAGTAGTGGAAGGTGCTGAGTTGGGCAGTGAGTGGGAAGGTGGCGCTGTGGGAGTGGAAAAGGTTGGAGGAAAGTAGAATTGGAGAGGAGAGAGAAAAGGATTGTAGGAAGAGTGGAGCATGGCCTGTTGTTGTAGATGATGAGCAGCTTGTTGTTGATGTTGAAATTGAATACGAAGTTGTCGAAGTTCCTCAGCTTCAGCGGATGGAAGAGTATGTTGTGGTGGAACTGAAGGTGGTGGTTGAAATGCTTGTGGTGGAGTGGTAGGTCGTGATGCTGAGGTGGAAGAGAGCGTGGTCTGTTGTGATGGTGAGTTGAGTGGTAGGAGCGGGAACGATTGGAAGTGCGGTGGTGGTCCTGAGTAGCGGGTGTTTCATGTGACTGCCGTTGGCGTGTCCGAGAATGGTGTCGCCGAGAGTGTGAACGGCGATTGTGGCGAGTGTCCCGTCGGGAACGTGATGCTGCAGGAGACCGATGTCGACGTTCCCGATGTCGGCGAGAATGAGCAGAACGGCTCCTGTGAGAGCGGCGCCGATCATGGTGTCGATCGCGGCGGCGATCATGGTGTCGAGACGTGCGACAATCACGAGGGGAGGGCTGCCTGGGGCGTGGTCGCGGTGCGTATGGATTGATAGGCGGTGGGCCCGTGGCGCGTGGGTGAGAAATTGGAGGCCGTGGTCGTGGTGCTTGGACACGTGGTGGTGGGAAGAATGGAGTGGTGAGATGTGCAGGTGGAGTGGGAGGGAAAGTTGGAGACTGGTGAGAAGGAAGGTTGGACGGTGGTGTAGGAGTGGTGTTGTTGTGGTGAGAAGAATCACCCGTGGTAGATTCCGGCTGTGCTGGTGGTTCTGGATTGCCACGTGCAATTTCGGTGCCAGGAGGTGGATTGATCTCATCGTCACCATAATCGGCATCATCATGACGCAGCCCGGTGTCTCGGGAGCGAGAGCTGCGGCGAAGATCACGTCGTGAATGAGGGCGAGTAGATTCCAAGGAAGAGCTCGCCATGAGGTCAGAACGCCCGGAAATACGTAGCAAAGAGAAAGAAACCAAGGAAACCGACTCCAAGCTTGAGTATAATTGGTGAAGTAGAAAGATGGTGTTCACACAGTCTGGAGCCAAAAGTAACAAGGTATAAGATCGAATCAATGGAGGTGGAACCAAAGTAATCAAGAATCAAGTAGTACAAAATTGACATGAGAGTAGACTCTTTTGGCATTTTGTTGTGGCTTGTGCAGCTGTGAAGTGAAACCAGAAGTCTAAGATCTAGGCATCCGGGAGCGGGAGCGAGATCGCGAGCGAATATGAAAACGAGGTCGTGGTACATGGCGAGAAGGTGTAGGGCTAGGAGAGAAAGGCATCCGGGTGTCCGTAGTACGTGTCCTGGTAGGGCGTGAGGAAGTCGTAGCCGATCGAGGTGGAGCAGGATCGATGAAGTCTGTGAAATCGGTGCGACCTTCGAGTTCAGCTTCGAGTTGCTGCGGACTCTGTCGAATGATATGAATGAGACCGAGGGCAGTAAGGAGCACGTGGGTGTAGTGGACGGCGGTGTGGTTGCGACGTAGGGCAAGAAGAAGGGTAT
>JAODVM010377205.1:0-10831 GCA_025400095.1 Phenganax marumi
ATGGTTTTGTTATGGCTGCTTTTACTAACATGCTTGAAAACAACCGAAAGTCGTTTTTTATCCCTCATCCGCGTTTTGTCTCCTCATCCGTGTTTTATCCCCTCATCCGTATCCGTATCCATGCCATCCGTATCCGCGTTTTATCCTAACCCGTCGATCGTCGGAGACATATGCGAACCTGAACGGGTGGATAAGCTCAAAATAAAAATCATATTCATATATTCCTCGTAGAATCTTTAAATTAACTGAATGCAATAATTATGTATCTAACTACAGCTTGATATGAGGAATGTTTTTACATTCTAGCTTATCCACCGCTTAAAGTAGTAATGAACTGTCAGTCGACGAGACGACGACAGATGAAAGCACTCCCTCCAGATATTCTATTCAGCTCAGCTCAGTGGTGACTAATCTCTCACCAGCGCTGGTCACCAGTGACTGTAACTGTCACGCAGTTCAGCATCACATTTCGGTACTTCAGTAGTTTTCCTGGCAATTGACTTAGTTACAAAGTCCACCAATTTATTGTCAACCTGAGCGGAATCTAAGGAATTTTGTCTGTAACTGCACTTCGCAAAAATGTCGGATGCAAAGCAGTTCCCGATAAACGAAACAGTATCAAAAGATGCACAACCAGAAGAAGTTCAAAGCATATACGACAAATTTGCTAGGACATACGACAAGGTCTGCCAACCGTGAAGGCTTTGTTACTACTGTGTTTTCTAATTTTTTATGGTACTTTCCTCAATCCTCCAGCGAGGGAGCTTTTGGGGGCGGATGTTTAGTTGTTTATCTGTAACTTGATGTGACAATTTTCTTGATGCCCAACTCGGGTCATATTGTATTAAAGTCATTGGAAGTGGCTTACTAGTGAATCATGCATGAATCATGTATGTACAGTACAAACCATGGTACAAACTTAATGTAACTCATGAACCTCACTAACTTGAAGTGCAGGCCTACTCAGTCACACCCTGAAATTTGGGTAGGAGGTCCTAAACTGCACTCTAGGTTACAACAGGCGTCCTTACTACTCCTCAGTGGTGCTCAAAAATAGAATAGCCTTTAAGCAGTTGCCCTCCATAACCTAAAACAATTCATTGCAATAAAGAAGATAGAAGCTTGTGGATTTCACCAGAATCCTTTGCAGTTCTAAATTGCTGAAAGTGATAGCTGACTAATATTGCCTGAATAGCATCAAACTACAGATTAGTTTTCTGGTGAACAATATTACTGACTGCAAGGTGATCTTGTTCTTGTCTATTGAATTCATCTAAAAATAATATGGGCAAAGAATCGCAGTAAAATCAATGTTTTTGCCATCTTTTTTATTATTGTCAATGACTGGATCAATCTTGTACCTGAGTCTCTTGGCTAGGCATGCTTGGCTTAATTGATAGATCAATGAGGTGACTGGGACTGGGTACAAGCCAGAGTTGGGAATTGAAGAACAAGTGGGAACTTGACACTTCTTGACAACTCAAAAATAGAATTCAAAGTACAAATGTATTGAATTCTTAAAAGCTACTGGAGTTGCATGAATTATATACTTTTAGGTTTACAATGTTCAAGAAACTTCTAAAAAGCATTTTTTCCAGGATATCGACCCACTGTCAACTTATCCAGCACTGAAGAGTGTCATTGATACATTTCTGGAGGTGGTTGGTGACAGCAACAAGAATATAAGAATTATTGATATTGGTGCTGGAACTGGTCATGCTGCTTTAGAGCTGCAAAAACATGGCTTCTACAATATCGATGGTTTGGATTTGTCTCCAGAAATGTTGAAAAAAGCGAAAGAGAAAAACGCGTATCAGAACTACATCTGTGACGCAGTTACTGAGAAACGCTTGGATATTCCTACTGGAACTTATGATGTTGTCATAAGTGTTGGAACAGTCACTTTTGGTTATATAAAACCAAATGCATTTGATGAAATTTTGCGTTTGGGAAAACCAGGTTGGCATGTACAGTGATTTAGCCATGTTGTCATATGCCACCAAAAATCCAAACTGGCACCATTCATGCATCTAAGTAATGTTTGCAAATCAATCTGCTTCTGTGCAAATATACACGCATGGCAAAGCAGACAAAATGGGGTTAGACCACTTTTGCTTGCACTGTGGGCTCTCATTTAAACAATCATAAAGCACTGTTATGCACAGTTTTAAAGAGTACTTACAGAACTATTATTCATAGGTGGTTATGTACTCTTTACCATACGTCCAGATGCCTTGGAAGAAGATGCTCATGAGTATTCTACAAAATTCCAGAAATTTGTGAAGGATGGAAAATGGCAAGAAGTAAAGCGATTTCTTTCAGATTATGTAGTTGGATTTGCAAATGCTGATGCAATTAAAAAATGTTATGTTTTAATGTATAAAATAATGAAGAATGAATAAAAATGGAAGTAGTCTGTATCTGATATTTATTCACTGTGCTGTAAAGGCAATGCAGGCAAATCTTTTGGAGGGGGGCCGGGGGGCTCTCTTAACGAGCAGAAAATCGTGAAAATACGTGTACGGCAATGACGTCAAAAGTGTGCAAAATGATGACCAGTATCAGTATTCAATCTTATAATCACAGAATTTACAGATTTACATTGCTTATACACTTTTTACCATCCAAAAAAAACCCCAACTGAAGCAAGATAAATATTTTCCGTTCGAGAAAGACGCCACTCAAACAATTCAAATTGGCACTTCGACCCCTCTCTTTAGCACATGTCTGTACAATCATAGCTTTGCTTCCTTAACTTTCTCTGCAATGCATACACCGTCACACCTTCTGATCTCCTTATTTCTTATTTTGTCTTTTAATGACTGCTAGACAACATTCACATCTCCGTTCGTTTTCCGTAGAGCTTTTTTATATTTTCTCATTGTCCAGCATTCCGCCCCAAACACCAACACTGGTCTTACTACTGTCCAGTAAATTTTGCATTTCAACTTCTGCGGCATCCTCTGATCAAAAGTGACTCTTCACTTTAACTTTCATTTCATCTACGTTATCTTCACTCTCTGCTTGACTGCTTTCCACGAGCCTTCTTCTTCCCACACTGACCTCAGATAGTCGAAATCCTCCACCTGTATTTACTCCTTATCGTTAGGTTCCCGTATCTTAACGACTGCTCTTGGATTTTTTCATCACCAGGATGAAAGAAAAGGGTTCAGAACTGACCCTTGATGCAGGCCAAATTCGATCTCAAACTTTCTACATCGCCATAGGGTATTGTCACCCTTGTTGTCACCTCATATGTTGCTTTAACTATTCTTACTAATGTCTCTGGTACTCCTCTTTTCTCCATACACCAGTTTACCACCTCTTCGGATACTCGGTGGTAAGGGAAGCCTTGTCTAAATCTAAGAATGCAGTTTCTCCCTCTTCTCTAGAGCTTTTTCTGCCAGTAGTTTCCAGAAAAACATTGCTTCTATTGTCCCCTGTTCTGGTTGAAACCAAACTGAGCGTCCCGTTTCGTCATTACTATTCTTAATCTTCTATCCAACACTTCTCTACTCCACCTCAAGCAGTTCTATTCCTCTAAGATTTTTGCACTGCAACAGGTCACCTTTGTTTTCATAAACTTAAATCAACCTTCCTTGGGTGACCTTCCCATATTTCCACTGAACATCGCTGTTTAATCTTCTCATCACTCTTCGTCCCATCGCGCATTAAACTTTAACATTTTAACGGGAACAAAAACTACTAGTAGAGCACTCAAAAGCACAATAGATGTTACTTCAAATCTTTGCAACAGGAGAAAGTTTGTTAATTTCTAATGAAAGAAAACGCGAATCAAAGGAAAAACATTAAAGTTCAACTGCTTTTTGGGTGACTAGCACGCGGTGAATTTTAGCAAAATTTTAGTCACTTTTGTAACAAATTTCGTGCTTTAAGATTATCATTCCAATGAAGTATAAATCTTTATTTCGTCAAATTTGTGACCATGCTCCTTCAAGAAGTGATCAGGAAAACATGTGAATTTGGAAAATTTCGCATATTCCAAACCTTGAGTAATCAAACATTCCATTGAAGTCAAAAATTTCCCCACACAAAAAAATGATCAAAATAATAGATATTTCAAAATTGTCTACTTTTCTTACACACCCCGTATAATTGACCTTACTTATAGCTATACAGTCGCAAGATGCGACTGATTATGACCAATTTTAGACCCATTATTGTGATTTGAAAACTTTTACTATATTAAAAAAAATCACTAATACGACCACTGCAGAACAACACTAACTAATATGCTATAAATTTAGAAGCAATTAATAGGACCATCTGATAATAAGAATTAATATGATATAAACTGAGACCTGTTTATTGCTATAGAGATAGTGCTCCCACATTGTGCAAAAAGAAGGGGTACCTATCCCCAGAGCCACGAAAAAGCTGTGTGGAAATCAGTGCTTCTGTGCTTGACAATTTAGACCCCGCTTTTCTTTACCTAAAGTCCTAGCTCCAAAAGTTTTTGACCGACTAGTCCATATCTATTTATACTGAACCAATCTTCACGAAATGTCTACATTTCCAACTGACAAGCAGCGCTATGCCTAGGATTGTAATTCCGCTACCAGCAACCAATGCGATATCCTTCCAAGATTTTCTAGACGTTTTAAGACCCAGCACATTTTCATGAAGATACTGGAGAGAAGCTTCTTTCCAACACGAACTAGCTTTGTATTCCACGAAATCTGGATGTATGTTTTCAATTGCTTTTATCAAGGATTGGGCCTCTTCTCTAGGAAACAACTTGAATTCCTCCAAGTAGAATTGGTAAGTTCGAATGGAAAACGCGATTGCACGACTTTTTTCGAGTTTACGTAATGTTTGGTACTCTGCGCGGAACGTTAAATCACGTCCTGTTTTTTCACCTTGATACTCATAATTCTGGCTCTCCTGCAAGAACACAACGCATAAGTCAGACTAATCATGAGCCATATAACTGATGGTACAGGAAGTATATCGCTTGGCACTTGTTAGTATTCAGTCTTGACTACATGTACATCTTGGGATCCAAGGCTCAATAAACAGTGTGAGGAATCTACAATCCTGACGTACTGTAGTACAAAGTAACCTTTCAAAAACTCAACATATAGAGTACGTGAGGGACTGAATGATGAGCAGATTCATGTGCTATGTGCTCACTTCAATTTTTTGCAGCAGCCATGTTTAAGACGCATACTGAATTCTATAAAATATCCGTTCTCTCAGAAAAAAAGCAAACATACGTCATTACGTTGATGATGTCCTGTTGGTGAATAGAGATCAAGTGGACCGTCCAGATCGTGGAAAACAGCCCAGTTGCCACGGTAAACAGGTGCGTCTGGTGACATTGCTTTGAAGAGATCATAAACTTTCGGTACCAAATGATTTATGAAGCTAGAATTGATAGAATATTATCATAAATAACAAGTATACTCTGCAACATTCTCTACTAAGCAACAGTAGAGAGCAGAGAAGAGTCGGTAAATTTGTGGAACACAGCATGAGTAAGCGCATATTGGTTTTCCGTTAAAGATCGATCGATCGCGCAGTCAATAGTTTTTCAATGTTTTGATGGCTATTCAGGAATTTTTCCATTTTTTCAAAAATTTGAGAAATATCTTTTGAACGAATCATCTTTCCAAGGGCAGTTTGAGACTTTTGCAGTGAAAGTAAAGATTTTTCTATGGATCATTTAATTTTTATACATGACGGGGCGTTAATTCGTGATACGCGGAATGAACCGATTTTTTTTCGCCGGCTGACACATCGCAGCTCACCCTGTAACAGGCTGGTGTATAGCCATCATTGGAAGATTGAACTTCTCTTGAAGTGACCAGCGCATGGGGAAGTACACAATGCCTAAAAATAATATAAAAATCGATTTTGAGATAAAGCACATCACTTTTCATCTACAATCAATGACAAAAATCTTGAGACAGCACTTCAAAATCTGGAATGAAAATAATAACATTCCCTCTTCAATGTTGTCTGGTGGACAAGCCTTCCAAATGTTAAGGAAAAGCACTAACAACATTGCATAGGGTGGGTGCGGGAGGGAGAGTGTGAACTCGCTCTACAGCAGTCACTATTGTGCATTGGCATACACAAACGACTAGTGTCCCAACCAATTTTTTCATTGATTGTAGTTTAGATTGATGTGGAGAACCACAGGAGAACCAAAGAAATATGCTAATTCTGATCTTTCACAACCGAAAAAGAGACATTGGATTATGAAGAAATCGCGAACTGATATCTTCTGAGAGTTTGGAAATAAGGCGAGTTCCTCAGAGAATCTAAAACGCACGGACGGACGGCTTCGTCTCGACGGCAATTAACCTGTTCCTAGCTGCGAGATTGCAATTTTTCAAGCTTAAAATTTTAACATTCTAGCACAACAAGTTAGACTCAGTCTCGTACCCAGCTGCGACAACTAGGAAATCGCCGAAGGCGTTAGACACTAGCCCAGCGGAGCTCAACAGAAAGTATAAATGAGGGCCGCCTGTCACACTAAATTTAAAAATTAATATGCAGGCGAAAGTGAGTAATAAGCCCATGCTACTAAACACGAAAAGTTTCCATGGACTTCGACCCGACACCTGTTCCAGTTCTAACTCCTTTACTTTCATGAGAATAACGTGGACATGTACCCCAAAATTGATCAAATCATTACGTCAAAATTTCATTTCGAATGAGGTATTATGGTGCCGGTGTGGCCATCAACACTCTCAAACTCATTAAAAATTCATAAGCAAAACAGAAAGAAATCAGCACCTCATCGTAGTCTTGATTCCACGACAATCAACGGTCATAACCTCACGTCCATTTTCTCTTTCAATACAAGCTCGTTTGAGAAGCACATACGATAATCTCGAAAGTTGTTTATTACCGGTGTATAAAAGGCCAAAAAGTGTGTTAAAAAGCGAGAAGGTCGCCAAATTTTCATGCGCACTTCATTTTGAGGTGTGTTATACACCGTTAATAACGCTTTCTCGTTTATTATAACAAAAAATTAAGAAATTTCGTAACCTGCAGTCAGGCAGTATGCTTGTTCTTGCTCCTTCCATTCCATTATGCACCAGTCCTCCTGCGTAAGGCGTGCTGCCTTAAACAAAGGATCATCAGAGTCATCAGCATTTGACGAAACAAATTCTTCGAGAATTTTGTTGTATACGCCATGTGTGCGAGCCTCAAACTTGTCTGGATATGTCTCTATTTGTCAGGTATAAAACAAAGTAACAAATTGTTGATGTTTAATCACTGACACGAACTATTTTCGAATTCAACATTCCTGTCGCCTCAACAAAATAAGCTAAATTGTTTTCATTCAGTCAAGACGACCACGGATTGTGTGATCATTTTCTAGTCAGCCTGGGTATGTGAGCAAGCGCTGAATCAAATTATGCTTCAAGTATTCGTCGACAAACCAGCGTTGCCTATTTGCCGGATTTGTAACTTCAGACTTTAAAGACAGATCATCCGTTTTGTACAAGAACGAACGCGTGCACTAATTCAATTATGTCTACAAGAGAAAAAAAGTAACATTACTTGGAAGGTAGTCACACAACAGCTCCAGTAGTTCTTGCTTTGCCAAGACCGTTGATGAATCAGTGTTTGTAACAAACACCATTTCCTTCTTGCTTTCCAACAATATCTCTTTCTCGCGCTGTTGAGAAGCGTATGTGCGATCTATCTTTACCCAGTTTTTTAAATCTAACCGTTGGGTCATCATTTTAACTCGACCTGTGGAAGTTCAATGATATTTGATAATGAATCGTGAACAAAGATACTAGCTTGACGTGTAAAGTGAATGCTCTTTTACTTACAGAATCTGGCACAAAGTAGTCTACCGAAGGAATCAACAGTTTCGGTACTGTCTTTGAGCAATACTATACCATACCATCTCCAGAAAAATATTCACTTACGACAGACGCAAAACACGATCTAATGATCTAACCCCGTGATTTATGGTAGTCATTGCTACAACAGCTACTAGGTACAACGCAAGTTGTTTTTTGATGCATCGTAATAATACCAAATTCTAATCTCTCCATATTGTAAGTCACAAAGTGTGATGTAACGCTACATGTTACTACATTTTTGTATTGTTGTGTTTCTCTACAAGTAATCGCATCACAATAACTTGAAATATATAGCTTAGTAATATATTAACAAAAAAATGCGTTTTATCGAAATTTAGAAAAAGATTTATTATCATACATGGTACGAAAAATTGAAACACTACTATCTGCTGCTGATGATTACAACTTTTACCAGATTTACAATGGAAAACCTTGGACCTAGCTGGACCTAGTGATGTGATTATTGCTCGTTTCGGTACACAAATTCAAGTTTCAGCGTTTGCATCACAACTTTGAGAAATGAATCATACCTGGTATTTCGAGTTTGTAAGTGCCTAAGTACGGCATTCCATTATCAAATGTTTCCCAACTGAAAGAATTCTCCACTCGTTTTACGTCGATCACCATCTTCGAATACTTTGGAGTATTTCACTAGATTGTTAACAAAATAGAATGACATGGTTACTCTTTTTTCGCTCTGACGGTACAAGCAGCGTATTTAGCTAAACTTTGTAGACGCGCAGGCACTAACAGCCGTGAAGCGTAGCATTTTGCTTTACGTTATTTTCTACAAATTTAGGCTTCAGTTGGATGTAATTGTCTCAGCCTCAGGAATTGTAGTCTGAATGTCACGGCGCGTAACCAGAGTTAGATAGTTAGAAAGTAGTAATACCCAACACGAAACATTACTAAAACAAGGAGATAACACGTCTATATATAGAAGTTAGAATGGACATGTTGCATGACTTGCAATATAAGGACTGCGGAATGACGATGTCATTTTTTATCTTTATTATAAATTCTTCTGACGGGCAGCATTTTTCCCACTAAGCATGACGGTAAACGGCAGCACATTGCTTTCGAAATCAAAATTGACGAAATGAAACGGACGACGTAGGAATGAATAATTTTGTTCTCACGAACAGCGAATTTTCATATATTTGTTTAAAGGCCGGAATTGGCAAGTTTATTTGGTGGAGCATAAAAAAGAAGCTTTTTGCTAATTAGCTATATAGACGAAATTGCGAGAAGGTCTAAGCTCTAACTGCTGGGAAATCGAGCAGGGAAAGAAGGGTCTGCAAAAAAACTTTTGCGGCCTTTTGCAAGTAAAAAACCTTACCGCACCGTACAAATATAGGTTTGTCAAATGCTTCAACGTTTGATACGAGAACTTTTAAAGAAATAAACATCTGCGATAGTGGGCCGTTCCAGATTTAAATGAAATAGTATTTCTATCGAGCTCAAAGGCTACTCTTATGCTTTGTACATTCTACATTTTAGTTATGATTTTGTCACAGTTGTGTGAGTATTATGACAAAGTGTTTTGGCTCTTTATTAACCAAAATTCCCTGAATTTTAGTGATTAGTTTTCGACTGTAGTGAAGAAACCTGAAGTGCATGAAAAGAGTTTTCTAGTTGCATAACATTCACCTAAAAATATGCCCAAAAACGTTAACGCAGCTCTCTTCAACAACGAACGCACTGTATTCAAAAAGTATGAATTTTACGAGGCACAATAATGTATTTAAACTCACGTATAGATAAAAGAATCTGAAAATCCAATACGGTCCACTATCAGAGTATTTTAATTTCAAAAAATGCTTAAGCAATGGCGCCTTGAAGCGACACCGGCCCCTGTTTTTTCATGCGTTTAGCTTTCGCAAGTATTTTTTTCGAAGTATATTAAAGGCTTCGCATTTTCTTTTGCAATTTCCTGCACGTAAAGTTTTCGATTTTCTTGAACCTTCGTCTACAAGTAGCGAAAAGCTTCCTTGTTATGCTTCACCAAATAAATGATACAGATATACACAACAAATGGTCAAAAAGCAGTGTTTGGCAAAATATATCACTCCATGCATATTTTTCACGTTTCGAAGCAAAAGTAGCCTCCTACTCTCAGGCTTAGAGGGCGTAAATTCTATGAAGCAAGTTGTCCATTATCATACGGCTATCCTATTTTCTTAAACAAAACCAAGATATCTTTGTTTTTGTGCAGACAGTACATGACAGAACATGCCCTAGACCCATTACATGAAGACTGATAACAGCGTGTGCCAATTACAACAGCTCTTTACACAACTACAGCATATTTCATACATTAGTGGGGAGTTGTTGTCTTATGAAAACTGATTCTGCACTGCAGCTCAGTTCATTGGCATTAAAATCATATATACTGCAGTAACATATTTTTGCTCTGTTACTGTGGTGCCATTGCAAGCCTCACGTTCAACTTCTGGAGTATTTAACACTATTAACTATACATTTACACATGAACTTTTTTTTTGTACTAATTAGTAACTACAACATATTTGAAATTTAAGATGTCACGAATTGACAAAACAGACAAAACTGACAGTTTCCCATTAGGATCCAAAGATACTGATGCATTGCATTCAAACCAATGACTTTTATATACTCCATTATTGTGAAGGTTCAGTACAGGATATGAACATAAGCACTTTTTTGTTAGAAATAGGTAAGAAATACTTTGGAGAGTTTGATTTGGTATTCACGTTCATGTTGTGCGAAAGGCAGTCCAGCAGCTGGTTCACTGTTTAAATAACATGCGGTATTTGCCAAAATCTGTATTCATAAGACTATAAGCTTCATTAATCCGAGATACCATAGAGTGTTTAATAAAAAACACTCAATTCTCAGAGTATGATACGCATTGATATCTACATAACTGGATTGCACATCCCTATACGTCAGCTGTCAAAATTTTGAAGCCATCGCGGCCATCTTGGTACTCCAAATTC
>JAODVM010377316.1:0-47476 GCA_025400095.1 Phenganax marumi
ATAATAATAATAATAATAATAATAATAATAATAATAATAATAATAATAATAATAATAATAATAATAGTAATAATAACGAATAAAAATTGTTTTATTTACGAAACAAAATATGATAGTTGTAGGTATTAATAATACCCCTTAATGAGTGAAATCTTTTGTGAAGTATTTTCTCCTTCATTACTGAAATACTGCCATTTGGTATGGCCAAACTTCCGCTACTACATGCCATGACAATAAATATAAACCAGTCTTAGGGGGGGCTCTGGCTAACTACTTTGCAAAGATGTTCTCGGAGTTAAGTTCATACTTCTTTTCCGAAGTATTTGTGGCATGTTGTTCGTCGTTGTCCCACAGTTTCTTCCACCAAGGTGATTTCAGTTTGGAGATCTCTTCGGCGTGGTTCAACTGCGCTTTGGTCATAACTGGTGTTGATCGAGATGCATACAACTCTAGCATGTTGGAGGTCACATCTTGCAGCTTTGGTGATCCTTGACAAGGTAAATATACAAATCTGTGTTACTATTATTATCGCTAAAACAAACAATAGTTCTTTATCCAGTGGCATTTTACCAAGTATCAACTCTGCATCAACATTCATCTTCGCCAATAATGCTTCTCTTCTTTGCTCACTCTTTCTGGCCTTGCCATACAGCGCTAAGTGATTTCCGAGAAGTCTTTGTGTCTATCACAGAATGACGTAAAACTATATAAGCACTAGTATGTATAAAGACGCCTGTGCCTTACAAACCGGGCGCAAAGTGTCTTGCTCAGATATGCAACGTGCAGGCGTGACTTTTTTACCTCGTAATGGCGTTCTTTCACCGTTTCTAACGTCCACGACTTGTGCTGAAATACAGTAAAACACAAATTGTGCACTTGTGAAATATTGACGACTTCAGAAAATGGGTATGTCATCGCTATTTATCGAAGAGACTTTAAAAGCCTTATTCTATACCCGAGAACGGCCCTAAACATGATGATACGTACGGCTATATTTTCACGGTATCGCAGTATTTGTTCTTGAATTTCTGCTCGACGAAGATCGTCGAGACCTGGAGGTTCCGACTGGAAATGAATTTTTTCCGAGCTTTTCTTTTGCTTCAAATACTTTCTGAACTAAAGAACCACAGACAAGTTGCTAGAATAATTTCCCCTGACATGGTAATGAATCAACAAAATACGTGGATAAAGAACGATAAACTGCAAGGCCCTATAGGTCAAAGATACTCGTCAAAATAATTCCAAGATTTTATAGTTGTACTCATCAAATCCTACATATGCCGTTAGTTTACCTGTCTTTGGATAACAACAGCAGCATCTTTTTTCATGCGTTCATATTTTAACCACTGCGCAATTCTCCGTGTACGCATGCCACGAAACGCTGCTTGTATCTTCACTGCGGCAAGCTGTTGCTTTTCTACGAAGTATTCTTGAACTCTATTAGCAGGTACGTATTCTAGAGTCTTGAGATTTTTCTGTAAACTCTGACGAAAGTCTCTTTTTCTTGAAATGCTATCATGTAACTCCTTCTCTCGTCGCCATCTCGTTTCTTTGCGTTCTTCATGTTGTCTCGCTTTGTAGACTCTGAAAAGTCTTTGAAATTTTACCAAACCAATTTTCAATTTTTTGAGCATCTGCCTTTCTTTGTATCCTTTGTAGTAAGCTTGAATAACTGACGCTGCAAAATCCTTTCTCTATGGACGAAAGGGCATATGCTTTTATCAAAGTCAGGAACGGTACGTATTTATATCAAAGTCAAGGACTGTTGATTTGATTCGTTTTAAAGAAGAATTATAGCATATCTTTTCTTGCAAACATTTCATTTTCATTAGTTAAAGACTATCAAAGTTTCCAGCAATAATGTAAAGAAGAGAATTTTTCACGTGAAAAAAAGACAGCTCATTTAAAACACATCTTTGCACGATATTTCCGGAGACTACATGCGACACAGAGTACTGTATACTTTAGAAAGCTTGTGTAAATGCGGCACTTTTAACAAGAACATCTATTACCATGAGTTCTGCATGGGCGACATCCCCCGCCTCAAGTATTTCTGTTAATTTCTTCAAGTCCTGATCAAAACTTTTACCTTTCCATTTACTCAAATACGTTTTTAAGCCCCTGGAAACATATGATTTGTGCAAAATCAAAATACGCAGATATAGGCCCCGTTTACACGGTACCGGATTAGCATGGTCACGGCATCGACTTTAAGCACTTAACGCCTATATTTGTTCGAACAACTTTTTCTACGATTAGTTGCTATTAAGTTCTGGAACATTATTATAAATTTATGAGCTAAACTTGCCTCTATGCTGCTTAATTTGATGTCACGACCATCTGAATCCGGCAACCGTGTAAACGGGGCCATAGGGCTCTGTCCAGTTGCCAATACACCACTTCGACGAACCAGTCTATGTGGACTGCATGGACATGAGTTTGGGGGTGAAAATTATAGATACAAAACCTGTCTAGGTTTTTTTTCTTGGTACAAATTGTTTTTGTTGTATGTTTTTTGACTCCATATTTACGCATAGCAAAAAAATTTTGCGATAAAAGAATTCTATACAAGTTTTGTATTAAGTAATAATTTTCTCTCCCAATCTCATTCCCAGACTTCACTTCACGGGCCAATTTGTCGAATTGGTGTATTACCAAGTTAGTTTGCCTTGTATGCTTATGCACGAAGCAAATCATACCGGTATTTTCGTGACGATAATAGCTCAACTAGAGAAGGAAGACGATCAATAAACATCAACAACAGTTGACAAGAAGATCTATAAAATAAGATTTGTATGTATTCAGAAGTCGCAAGGAGAAGGAACAAGATAGCATGCTTCTTCGATCGTGTCATATTTCGTCGATCTTTCTAAACAGCCGAAACCGAACAGTTTAACACCAATTACTAGCAAAGCAATTCTAGTAGACAATACGTGTGTTTTCCATAAGATTTGCTACTTGGAACATAGAGATTTTTTCCCGTTGATAGATGGCCCGTTAGATTGATAGATTGCCCGTTGATAGATTTGCCCGTGATGGGGTTGGGACCGTAAGGAAACCTGGCCTAACTTCCCACACCATACTGAAAAGCCAAGCACGTGAGGCACCCAAAGAGAGATCATACTGATCACAGAAGTTTTACCTTCCAACGGAAATATCTTCCGAGGCCGATATCTTATAGATAAGCTCGTCAAGTAAACTGTTTCGCTTGTCTTCACTTAACTTTGGTAAAACACTCCTAAAACACAGGGTCCAGTTGAAAAAAAGTTGTTGAAGTTGTTAAATATGAACTTCAACGAACCAGAATTGCTTATTCGAGATTTAACTACTTATTAACTATATACAAAATCGCAGTAAAAACGTAAAGAGTTTTTAACCAGCAGCCGCAGATTACTAATTACGTCCCCCCCCCCAAAAAAATAAATGTGCTCTAATCACGATATATTGAAGAGAAAAAAAATCTCAGTAAGTACTAAGAAGCTTTTGATTTTGCAATGAAAACAATTTTAAACACACATCACATTTGAAGTGTTTCAGGGAAGTAAAATGCGTCTAGCCAATCTGCTCAATATCACCATGAACTCTCCAGTCATATTTTGCTACCTGTCTCTTTTCATTATACAATGTAAAAGAACAAGAATTAACAAAGATGTTTCTTCATCTTCCACCATCAACATCTGCATTAACCTTTTCGATTCTAAAGCTAGAAAAAAGTAGAAACAAAAGAAATTTAGCTTTTACTATACTTTTTGTTATATGAAAGAGAATCAAAGGCATTTTAGGGTACAAATGCATGTCCATATAACAGTTATCAGCTGGGCTGATTCTTGCTACACGTTCTCTTGTCAGTACATAGAAAGAAAAGATGATTTGATGTTTTAGACTACATTTAGCTGCTTAGAGCAATATTCTTTATTAAATGTGCTTAGATTGGAAAAATTACTTTTAATATTAAGATCAGGGTCATAACTTAGTAACCATAATATTGAGTCTGTTACATCTTTGAAACTTTTATAGAGTTCATGTCTTGTTTGTATCTAAAAAAGAATACCTCTATAGTGCACACACTTAACACACTGGCCGAGCAATGCAGTCATTGAGTGTCTTGTAATATGGGTATCCTTAGGCTCACCTCAGTTGCCAAGTAAACCTCTTGTATTTTGAAACATAAGTTCAACATGTTGTCCAAGGCATTTGGTAGAAATGTTTTGTTGAATTCTAAGGATGTTTCTAATCTCATTCCATCACAACACTGGCAGAGAATAGAACACAGACTTGCAGCTGTACCCCAGCCACCTTTGATTGGAGAAAAATCTTGCAGGAGGGCTGAAATATAGTTGAGTAAACAAGTAGAAAACATTAAAAGACAATCAAAGACTGCATACATTGGTCAAGGATGTTTTGGTATGTCTATGGTTACTTTCATGAATTGAATTTCTGGTGGCATTTGATGGAAATTGCACTATCTTTTCCATCAATAATGTTTCATTGCTAGCATGTGTTTATGACACGTGCTTACCAAGTGCGCAAACATGCAGGACATCGTAATTCCAGATATCTCTGCGTACTTTACCACCGAGTTCTGTTCCAGGAGGATAATCACTGAGGATTTCTAAAGTTTAAAGAAAAGTCTTTAAAAAACTAACAGTGTACATGTTTTTACTACCCATGTCCTCCCCTTAGTTACTAAGTAGGTGTATTAATGCATTAACTGTCAATCATTTTGGCAATCCGAGCGAATCAAACATGCATGACTATACAGTCATCTCACAACAAACTACAACTTTTCATGTTTAAAGATGGTCAACAACAAATACCTTGCAATTGTTTTAGTTGTATAGGAACATTACAATCTTCAGTCTCGGCTACTTCTGCAGCTAAATGCAGAATCTTTACCTGAGCCTCTTCAGCACTCATACCACACTGTGGCACAGTTCTGCAAAAAACTTATTGCATTTCGAATCGTGAAAAGTTATACAACAGATGTGGTGATGTTCAATGAAAAAGAAGTTTCAAAATTGTTGTTATCCACTGTATGAAACCAAATGAAACCTCATCAAAATATTAACTTTTGAAACTCCAAATTTGCAAAAAACGTAAACAAAACAACAATATGCTCGGTCGTGGTTGCAAGATCGGAGTTACTCGTCGTTACTTCGTAGTGGGCCTACTGCGCCACGTGCTGCGCTGCGTGTGGTCCTGACCTGTATAGTTACTGGATAGTGTAATTGTAGTGTTTGGTTTAGCACAGAGCATAGTGGTACGGGCAGTGCACTGGGCAGTATAAGCAAAAGGATCAACACTGCAGCATAGTAATATGCGGGGTACTTGTTTGAGTGTATTCTC
Organism: Phenganax marumi; assembly: GCA_025400095.1. NCBI lineage: Eukaryota > Metazoa > Cnidaria > Anthozoa > Malacalcyonacea > Clavulariidae > Phenganax > Phenganax marumi. Next base: position 5,347 of record JAODVM010377316.1, read on the forward strand.
AGTGTTCGAATATTTGGTTCTCTGCAGACGAAGGTTAACCTCAGATCTTGGTGACCTCATGCGAGACCTCATGTCTTTTTTAAGTGTCATTAGTGTGACAAGAACTGCTGAAACGTTTTTGCTAAAAGTGATAGAAAGAACGAACATGGATTTAGTTCTTTTTTAACGAAGTCAATTGCGAAAGAAACAACAGTGGCCCAGGTGTTCGCGTTTGTGCAGGTGATCACATGACGGTAGTTTGAGGTTTCTGATTGGTTAACTTCATGAAAACGTGTGACTCTTTGCAAGCTGAGTGCACATGTTTCTCTGGTCTGGGGGCTGGAAATATTCACAATGGACGTAGCTAAAAGTCTAGCAAGCAAGAACCAAGCGTTTGGGATTCAGTCATTGCTTTGTTTTGTGATTTTATCTTTGGCTTGGGTGGTTGGGTTTGCAAGCCGTCTGTTTGCAATCATACGTTTTGAAAGTATTATTCACGAATTTGATCCTTGGTGAGTTGAAGTTTGATTCAATTGTGCGCCCGTTGTCATTGTTTATTATTAAAATAAATACAAGGATATAGTATGTATTTACGATGATGTTATGCCCTTTGATAGCTGGAAATGCCGGGTGGTGGTGTCCTGTTAATAGTAGTGTTGTTTCCCTTTGAACTATGCTATTGAAAAAGCATTGGGTATATAAAGATATTAACCCATCATGACATATTGCGCCCCCGTGGACCCTGCTTATTTATTTCCTTCTTTGTTAGATGTCGAATTTCTGTCAAACTTCCATCGAATTAAATTTTTTAGATGCACAAACTGACCGAAAACACTAATTATGGTTTGCTACATAGATTGAACAACTGCAGTCTTGTTTCCACTCTTACTGTCATTCTAATTGAAGTGTTCATGAAATACAGCCACAATACATTTCCTCACCATGATCAATTGATTTGTGCAAGTTTCTTAAACAATTGGTAAACTTCCTGTTTATGAGCATGTTGCTTCCCAATTGGTCAATCAGCCATTGAAACGCAGAGCCATTGGTCGATTCATATAAACAGGAAGCTGGTCAAATTTTTGAGAAACTTGCACAAATCAGTTGATCGGCGTGAGGAAATGTATTTTGGCTATATTTCATGAACACTTCAATTAGAATGACAGTAAATCCCTTGAAGCACCTCATTTCTTGGGAGAGTCGACTACAGGCCTAATGCCAAACAAATTCATAGCAAAGAGAGACCCTTCCAGTTTAACAGTTTACTTGCAGTGAACTATGTTTTACAAGGTGTCCTGTTATATAGTAACCATTCAAATGCAATGGGGCCTAATTTGCCTGCAATATATATGTAGAGTTTGCAAACAGGATGCATTTGCCACCCTTCCCATGCCTTTTGGTTTGTTTAAGAAACTATCCCCATGTGCTATCACTCTCTTTATAGACTGTGACTTTTATTTTTTCTAGGTTCAACTATAGAGCTACACACCATCTGGTCTCTCATGGATTCTATAATTTTCTCAATTGGTTTGATGAGAGGGCCTGGTATCCACTTGGGAGGATCGTTGGTGGCACAGTCAGTAAATGATGCCTTGCGCTACATGCGAGCTAGCAGTCTTGATCCCAAAAATGCTGCATGGTCCCTGCGTTTGTGCATGCATCGAACTACTGAATAATCCTGTATTATATACCAGCAGTTCCAAGTCTCTCACAGTCTAAAATTTACCAATATTCAAATAGGGGAGACTTTAAATTAAGCATGCTTTTCCGAGTCAGATGGTGGCAACTTATGGGTTTAAACAATCTCTATTTCTTTCAGGTATTTCCTGGCCTTATGGTTACATCAGCTGCTTTACACAGATTCCTAAATTTGTTAAATATTACGGTGCATATCCGAGATGTCTGTGTATTTTTAGCTCCAATGTTCAGGTACGCATGTGGTCAACTGTGTACATGACTTTGCTTGTATCAACAGTACGAAGATATTTCTACAATGTCACTAAATTATCAAATCTCAATATACTTCAGTGGATTGACTGCCATAGCAACATACTTCCTCACCAAAGAGTTATGGAATTCTCGTGCTGGTCTTTTTGCTGCCTGCTTCATTGCTATTGGTATTCTGTCAATTTTGTTTTCGTTTTTCATTATATAAAGTATTTGCAGCTAAACTGTTTTCATCTCATCTATTTGTAGCTCTCTTTATCAGATATTTAGGTGTCAGTTATTTCTCTTATCCAAGTTTATAGAGATAATTCATTGACTATTTAATGTATGACTGAAATCATTGCTTTGCAGCTCCTGGATATATATCTCGTTCCGTAGCTGGCTCTTACGACAATGAAGGCATTGCAATCTTTGCTTTACAGTTTACTTACTTTTTATGGGTAACTCTTCAATGGAAATTTATCATAGACATTGATTACATTTGACTTTAACATTCAATTTAGTCTACGGTTACATGATGCACAACTTTTGGGTTTACTCTGGCTGAGATTTTTCTCTATCTTTAGGTCAAATCTGTGAAAACTGGTTCTGTTTTCTGGGCAGCATCTACTTCTTTAGCATATTTCTACATGGTAAGTCATCTTAACCTTTTATTGCACAATTTCAACACAATTTTTGTTATGACGTTCATGAGATATGAGATAGGGACAAAAATTGTCTTATAAGTGAAGCTTTTATACCACAAGCCAGTGCATGATGGCAATTTTTTTATAATTAGTAGTTATATCGAGTCCATGCTGAACTAATCAATTTATAAATACATTAACTTCTTTAGTTGACAGGTAATCAGCAGCCTACTAAAACACATTGGCAGAGATATTCAGTCTTTGAGTGTCTCCTCATGTTACACTTTGGTGTTCGTTTTTAGGTCTCCGCTTGGGGTGGCTACGTTTTTATAATAAATCTTATTCCTCTCCACGTTTTTTTCCTTCTTCTAATGGGACGTTTTTCAAATCGTATTTACGTAGGTGAGAGAGACATTAGTCTGAATGTTCTCCTGGACTACGCAATAGATTTTTAAAAATTGATTCTAGTAGATGTTAGCGTTATTGAAGTGTGTTTGTAAAGTGAAAATCTTGATGATTTTCTTATGATATTGTGAAGTAAATTGCTGAAAATATTTTAGTTTCATATTTTCTGTTGTACATTTTTCTAGCTTATTCAACATTCTTCATAATGGGACTCATTTTGTCAATGCAAGTTCCATTTGTTGGCTTTCAGCCGATTAGAACTAGCGAACACATGGCTTCTGCAGGTATACAGAAACTACTACAGATATTTCACATATGTGCGTGTTTTTCCCTCGCAGTCTCGCGTTTTTAGTGCATCCACATACGGAAACGCATGGGACGATTAGGGTAGCAAAAAACAACATGTACTGTAGCAACGCGAACGCGAAGTGCAAGTGTTTACGAAAAATTTTGAATTTTTCGCAAACCAGACCTCAAGTGTTAGTAGCTGTAACAGAACTTTCTGGAAACACAGAAAAAAATGTTTTCTGTCTCCAGCATTAAAAGCTAGTTATTATTTATAGAGTTTTACGAATTTTTGCGCCAAAAGTGGGTATTCTAATCTTCCTACGCATTATTTGACCTTTTTGTCTTGTTTATCCCGCAGGTGTGTTTGCTCTGCTCCAGGCCTACGCATTTCTCAAGTTCTTACAGGATCATTCCACGTGGTCAGAAATACAGCAATTCTTTCAACTCATAGTCACAGGATTTGCTGGTCTGGTGTTCGCTGCGGTCGTTTTACTTACGTATTTTGGTACGTCTTCACTTACTCTCAAGCAACCCTGTCATTTAATAGCAGGGTTCAGATTTTATTTCCTTTATAAATGCCTCTAGATGACTAACTAAAACTAGCCAATGAGATGCTGGGTCTCACCTAATTGATTAACCGATCCAATACGAGCTTGGTCAGCGGTAGGTAGCAATAGCGGAAGTTATATCTGTACCTCGCTTTTTTCAAATACAATGGGTCTTCCCTTGGTGGAAAATACCTTATGGCATTTACAGTGGGGAAATAGTAAGAAAGTAAGTTTTCCTTTCTGGGGAATTATTAGGGAAGTAATAGAAAAATATTTGGAAATTGTCACTATATAATATCAACATAAAGACTGGCAGAATACTGCCCGCTGTAGTTACCGGTTTCACGCGAAATTTCAGACCTCGCGTGACGAGTCATAAATTTCGCGCGCGTAATCGCGAAAAACATGCCTCTTGCGATACATGTCTGCATTTTGTTAAGTAGGTATGGCTCGGACATGAATGGCCCTCTAGCAATAAACGCCTAGTGTAGAACTTAGAATTAAAGGGTAGGATACATTTTCTATTTCACAATAGAATTATAGAAACATGCAGGGAAGAAAGCTCATTGGGAGAAGGATGTTTGTGTTATACTCAATCACATACGCTAAGAGGAGAAAAATCGTAGCAAAAATCGTCTTTGTAAACAGGTCTTTAAATGTCAGTTCTGTGTATTTCAGGATATATTGCTCCTTGGAGTGGACGGTTTTACTCTTTATATGACACTGGGTAATTTGAATTATTGTTGTAGATTTGACATTGATAATCGCACTTTAGCTGGATTTTTATATGGAAACTTGTCGAGGAAAACTTGTTTGTTACACACGCGAGCAAGTGAACTTGTTGAGACTGTTATCAAGGAAAACGTGTCGATGAAACTCGTCAAAAGATTTTGTCGCATTTGTCTGATAGTGTGATACTATGTACAGTATAGAACTGTTAGAATTTTTGCTTGAAAATCTTGAAACTATTTTTTCGAAGGTACGCGAAGATTCACATTCCAATTATTGCATCAGTGTCAGAACATCAGCCAACCACGTGGGTGTCATTCTTCTTCGATCTTCACATTCTCGCTTGTACGTTCCCTGCTGGTCTGTGGTTTGTCATCAAGAAAATCAACGATGAACGAGTCTTCAGTAAGTCTTGTTATTTTTGTTAAACAAGCTGTTGTTATTCTTTTAATGCTTGTTCATGCGCATGGGCTCGATTAAGGTCAGTAGTAAAGAGAGAATAAGCTTAATCGAGTCTTTCCTGTTTTTTTCATGCTTTCTTGTTGTTTAGGGACTGCAACGCCAATTACGCGTATTTTCAGTCTTAGTTACATAAGACCTTATTTATATTTGCCTAAATAACATTCAGTTTCCGACCATTAAAACACGTTTTAAGAATTTTCAAAATTTTTGGATCAAAAAGATAATGGTCCATTTGATGCATTTCCTTTGAATTTTTCGAGATTGCAAATTTTTCCTTAGCTTTTTCGCGAAATATTTCGAAATTTTCGAACACATTCCAATTTCCAAACGGTCCCACATTTCTCCCAGGCATTCGCAATCTGTATATTTGTCCAAAATAGTCACTTTCCAACCATTGAAACGTGTCATAAGAAATTTGAAAATTGTCCGAAGGGTATCCGCTTAATGCGCGAGGCCACTTATTACCAAATACAGAATTGACAGTAACATAAAGATTTGGTCCCAAAACCTGACGGTTTTGCTTTCAAAAATGTTTTATTTCGTAGTCGTTCTTTATGCTGTGACTGCATCTTACTTTGCTGGAGTAATGGTTCGTCTTATGCTCACACTCACACCAGTGGTCTGCGTTTTGGCTTCCATTGCCTTCTCAGTGACCTTGGACAATTACATTCAAACTGATAATATTTCTGTCGAGGGAGGAGAAAGTCAACAAGTTGAGGACGAGGAAGCGAAAGAGATAAATAACGATAAGAAAAAGGTATCGTATACTCAGGGCAAACAAGTTAATTTGAAAAAAAAAGTTGAGATATGGTGGCTTTTTCTTTACGACCATATTGAAGCGCGGCTATTCTGACAAAGGTCTTTTTAAACAATAGTTCAAAGTTTTGCTAAGCTTGAGGTAACAGTAAATGTACAATATTGTAGCAATCTAAAGCGAAAGGAGCATCAAAAACCTCTCAAAAGAAACGGGAACGTCTGTCGTCTCAATCAGCTGCGCTAAAGGGCACGGATGAAAAAGAAAGCGAGTCAACCGTTGTACCTCTATCTTCAACTAATCTTGGAGGAATAGTCGTGATGTGTATGCTAATGATACTAATGTTGTATGCTGTTCATTGTACTTGGGTTACTAGTAATGCTTACTCTAGTCCTTCGGTAGTGCTCGCCTCTACGAACTACGATGGGTAAGTCAAAGTTCATATTCAAACAGTCCTAACAATGTAGTCAATAAGATATTAGCGAGTTTAAGCAAGCGACGTTTTTGACAACACGAACGGCATGAGGAACGTCAAAAGACTGGGTCAAGCATGGTGATTGGTGGAAAACGTCAACTTTCTTTCCAGTCGACGTCCGTGTTGTCAAAAACGCAGCTTGCTTAAACTCGCTATTGTCTATTGTCTAAAAACTCTTAACGTAAAATGTCCTAGGAAGAACTATGGTGTGTTTTCTTTATCGTTTTCATCATGTGCAAATCAAAGATTGGTTGAAATATCCTTCATTTCATAGACGGATTTTCTAGGGGGGTGCCATCCCTTCAAATATCTGTTTTCACCCCCTTAAACAAATTGTTCACCCCTCCAAAAATATTTCAACCGTCCCAGTTTTCGGCATGTCATATGAATAGTCCAGTCGAACTGCGGAGTTATACTTCACAATGTTTAAAAATATAACAAAGAACGAGAAAATTAGATTTTTGTGCAATATGCACTGACAGACCTTGATCTTTGTCCTACAGTTTCTCGGTTCAATAAAAACACGCGTGTTTTAGCGCGCGCCCCCCCCCCTAAAATTTATGGCACAACCCCAGCAAAAAATATGAAAATCCGTCCATGCTTCCTTTCACCATCTCTTCTGTATCCTCATGCCCAGGATTACATGAAAATGAGACAAAGACTCTGACGTTGTCATGCTGAATGGGAACCTGTGTTCGGTATAAAAAATTGTGCTTTTAGTGTAGCAAACTTTTTTCGATTCTGATCCACAGGAGTCGAAATATTCTGGATGATTTTCGAGAAGCTTACTTTTGGTTACGTCAAAACACACCGGACCATGCTAGGTAAGGCCTGTTTTCCACTACACGGAATTTTTCGAGCGAAAAATAAATCTAGCAAACGTGATTGGCTAGCAAAATAATTCCCCGCGAAAAAGTCCAAAGGAAGCCAATCATGTTGCTAGATTTATTTTTCGCTCGAAAAAATTTGCGTAGTGGAAAACCGCCTTAAGAGTTTTAAATCGATAGAATGAAGAATATAAAAACACTCTTTTGTTCACTCATAGTTATATTTTCTACTCATTAAAGTCTCAACACCACGGTCAAATAAATAACCCACAGGTTACGTGGATAAATATGAATTTATTGAACAATTCAGAGTGATGTCCTGGTGGGATTATGGATATCAGATTGCTGGCATGGCAAACAGAACAACGCTAGTGGATAACAATACCTGGAACAACAGTCATATTGCCATGGTAGATATTGTATAGTACAGCCGTTATGAAATTCCTATGCAGTAAAAGTATCTCTATATGCACGTGCTTGACGCATGCCGAACGTTTGTGATTTTCAAGGTTGGGAAAGCGATGTCATCGAATGAGACAGCTGCTTATGAGATAATGCGTTCATTGGACGTAGATTACGTTTTGGTCATCTTTGGTGGAGTGATAGGTTATTCTGGAGATGATATCAATAAGTTTCTGTGGATGGTCAGAATTGCCGAGGGCGAGCATCCTAAAGATATACGTGTAAGTGAATGCAGTTCAAACACAGTTGCTGGGTTAAGGTCAGGGATTGTAGCCCACCTATTTATGTAGATCGTTTAGTAGAATTATCGTCGATTTCAGCTCAATTTTCACTGAAATATTCGGAACTTTGTTGCGAACATCACAAGTTCGTTTCCAAGTAGTTCAAATGTTCACATTGAAATTCAGAAACAGGTTTGTAAACAAAGCCTCCGATTGATGCTTGCAAAAGCAGCCAATGAAATGCCCCGAATACAAACCTGTTTCTGAATTTCGTTATGAACATATGAACTTGGAAACGAACTTGCGAAGTTTGCAATGGAGTTCCGAATATTTCAGTAAAAAGTAAGCTGAAATCGACAATAAAACTTCATTTTCATTCAGCTAAAGTCTGGTATTGTTTCCAGAAGTAGCATAGAAAGAGAATTGCCATTGAGTCTTCTTTTGCTTGTGGGTGCCTTTATTCGTTACATGTGATTTCATATCTTAGGAAACCGACTACTTCACGCCCAACGGCGAGTTCCGTGTCGATTCTGCCGGGTCACCCGTCTTGTTGAATTGTCTGATGTACAAGTTGTGTTATCACAGATTTGGTGACCTGCAGGTAATATTTGTAGTTTCGCTCATTTTGCATGTTTAAATGACCTATATCAGTACATTTACAGTATTAAAGTAATTTGAGAAACTGTTGCCACGTGCACAGTATCTTTTTATGCAATAATTTGATCCTTCTGGACTCACGTAAAAGATTTTGCAGTAATAGAGAACCAAGACAATTTCGACACAAATGTCTAGTTTTTCTATTGGTGTGAAAACGAAAATGACTCTTTATCAATTTTGGTTACTCCAGTTGGACTTCAGGACTCCTTCGGGTTTTGATCGCACAAGAAATGTGGAAATTGGAAACAAAAATGTAAAACTGAAGTATTTAGATGAAGTCTTTACGACTGAACATTGGCTTGTTCGAATTTACAAGTAAGTTTAAAGGTCGATTTACACAGGCGATTTTCGCTGCGGTTTTTCTCGTGTTGAAAGATGTGATAAAGTGAATGACTAGCGAATCTACTTGGTCTAACAATTTTGCTAGTGCACTCGCCAGTCAACTTACTCTATCACATACGCTAAGAGGAGAAAAATCGCAGCAAAAATCGCCCTTGCAAACGGGCTTTAAGACTTGAAGATCCACACGGTCACTTGGACTACAGTAATTTAATTTGGTTAGCGAACTGTAGCGAACCTTTTGTTTAGCGAACCTTGGTTAGCGAACTGTAGCAACACCATGGGCAACTAACTATCTGGCTTATTAGTTAATTTGTACAATTTTTTTAACAAACTTATCTCACAAAATTTTCGTTATAAAATTTTCTACTATCATTATCGTTATCATTATGCATATTTCAATCCTATATTATATGAATGGTTGGTATTATTACTGTTGTTTTGTTTTCATTTATCAGTGTATGTTCATACATGACTTGCAAAAATACTCGGCATCTAACCATTTCTGCAAGTTTTCTTCAATTTATTATGTTTAGGGTGAAAGATCTTAGCAATCGCTACAACAGTCAATTGAAAAGGCGAACTACAGACCACATACCAAAAACTCGGTTTTATTCTAAAAAGGTGAGTTCCTAATTTACTGTTGTTGCAATACTTTTGCTCTGGGTCTATCAACTCACTATCTGAAAATGGTCTATTCACTCGCTCAAGAATTACTTAATTTTGTGCGTTTCTGAATGTTCGCTCCTATTTGATCAACTTGTCTTTGAACCGAAACGCTATTGGTGCAATTCAAACACAGAAAGTTGAGCGACATTTGAGTAATAAGCAATGACCTAGATGTGATTTTAGCAACTATTCCATAGCGCAATTGCATCGAAACCTGCCTAGTCCAACACGAGACTGTTCTCAAGTGGCATAGACCTCATCAATGAGGCCATGCCTTACCACTAATAATCAAAAACAACAAATTATTTTTGGGTTTTTGTAGACAAGCTCGAAACAGAAAGGAAGTATAAGAAATAAACTAAAGGTAGTTCTAGGCAAAAGAGCAGCAGCCAAGAAATCTAAGAAAATTAAAGCAAAAAAACAACGTAAATAAACAACTAGCAGATACTTTTAGCTCTGTGTGTTGATTTTAAACTTAGACATGTCACTATTGCAAATAGTTTGCGACAAAACATTTCTCATTCGCTTTAAATTTTAAACCATTAAACTGTGATTTGTTTGATAACTTAGTTTTTTCCCTGTTTGTCGGCATGTTCATTACCATGTTCGATTAGTTAGATCTGTTAGCTCGTGCTTTGAAAAAGAAATTGATAAGTGAACTTCTCGGAATGAAATATAGTTCTGCTTATAGCACATCATAAGATATCACGACCATCACTCTTCGAGAAAACTCCGTGGTATAGCTAGACTGTTTATCCTGGCTCCAACAGGTCGTCGATGTTCTTGCGACTTAGTTGTTGATCATCGAAAGAGAAAATTACTTTTTTGGTAACTGCGAGCAGTGAACGTTGCCAATCTTGTGACGTCACCAACTTGAAGCGCGGGAGAGTTGGTGACGTCACAAGAAAGCAAAGAGCGAAAAGAGGACTAGGGACTAGTCTGTCGCGCTTTTTCTTTTGCAAAGGACTGGGGCAACCTCAAGGACAGTTTTCCGACAGTAGACCGAGCCGTTCCGAACAAAAAGCGTGCAACATGGCGGATTGAAGGAGTGGACGAAAGAGAAGAAAAAATTTTGTTTAGCAGAGTAGAAAACCAAGAATTTCGTTGAATTTAGCAACTTGAAATGGTGACGAGTTAAAACAACTTTCTTCTTACCTGTATCAGGCAATATTGTGTACATCCAGTGACGATATTGTATGAAATTTAATACATTTTAAAAGAAAAATTCACTGGTTGCTGGTATAAAAGTAGAGTCATTACCAAGATGATGTCCAGAGATTTTCGCCAAGGTGGACCACCAATGAATCCTTATCCAGGAATGGCAGGTATTTGTGCAAAGATCAGTTAGTTTTAGTGTGGAGTCTTGAAACGTTTTCATGTTAAACAACTTAAATTGTTTTATTGTTTACTCCTTTTTATTTCTAGCCAAGTTTCGACCATCATACCAACCTACACCAAATTCAATGGTAACTTGTACTTCTTAAATTTAATACTCTGTACTCACTGCTTGTATGATGGGGTGGTTATTTGGGGGGTTCTGCTGTTTTCTTGTCCATGTAAGAGTGATCAGATGTTATTTATTCGCCTCCCCCATATTGCTTACTCATTTATTTCGTTCCATTTAACTGCAGAATGTTTTCTCTCTTTTTTGCAAGTGTTTCTCTTGACCAGTAAAATTGTCTGATGTTTATCAAACAATGTAGAATGTATGATTAGGGCATGTTGAGGGCATTAACATGCAATGGATTAAAAAAATTGGCACCTAGCTTTGTTTATAATGTCTGCTAATTGCATAAACAGTAAGTTTGCCTCAATATATTTGTTTGCAAATTGTACTTCCTTTTTTTATATCAAATTATTTTTCTACGTAAAAACTTGAATAATTTGTGGATGTACAATTCTGTATTTTCTTGAAGGGACAGTGGGGTAGTTCTTCTGGTGTGCATCAAAACATGTTGGCAGCTGGACTCACTCAACAAAGATTTCTTTCACAAAGGCCTTTCCTAGTACGTATATGTCTGTCAGATCATTCACGCATTTTTTATTGTTTTTGGTAAAATTGACTTCCCAATTGTACCATCATTGGGAGTTATGTTACTGTTGTTGTGTGCAGGTTTTAGTGTTCTAGTTATTTCAATTGCATGCAAACTACCAGTTGAATTTGGCCGTTACAATGAAATTTCTCTAGACTGAAAATGTATTTTATGTAACAATAGTGAAGTTGGTGATTGATATAACCATTACTTAATGAACTGCAATTGAACTGCTTAGAAATAATGTTAAAAATGAGTTATACAATGTAAGTAAGGCTTTTTAATTGTTTAATGTCAGGGAAATATTTCAATATAAACTAAATATTCACAATAAATCTATTATGAAAGTAATGTCAACATATATTCATGATGTACTCTGTTGATTTGAAAATTTAATTTGATAAGTAACTTATTGCCAATATGACCTAGTTCTTCTTGCTACATGTAAACATATATCATAACTTCTTACATATCTTATTGTTTAGCCCAATGACTTCCAAAATGTGCCAGCGCCTAAAGCTCCAGACAAGCCTCTGATGCCCTACATGAGGTTCAGCAGAAAGGTACATTTTTCAGTCTATATATTCTTTCACTGTACTGTAGACTTCTGATAAGTTAATTTGTATACTGAATATATGAATTAACTTCTTGTACAATATTTAGGTTTGGGAGCAGGTGAAAAACCAAAATCCTGAAGGAAAGTTGTGGGATATTGGAAAAATTATTGGTCAAATGTGGCGAGATCTTCCTGATGATGAACGACAGGTGTGCTGTTATGCAGAGTTACATTTGATACTTAATACTGACTTCTCTCATATAAGCCCTTTCTCTCTAATAAGCCCCCCCTTTTCAGAGGAAGAAATTTATTGAGCTCCCCCCCCCTTTGCTTAGCATTTTAAAACTTGCTGTTGTGTTGATGTGTATTTTGTTTTTTATAATACTAGGAACATAATACCTTACATTTTGCAATAAACTACTTATGGATAACTAAATAAGCTCCCCCTCTCTAATAAGCCCCCCCCCCCTCAAAAGGGTCTGAAAAGAATAAGCCACACTGGTGGCTTAATGGAGAGAATACGGTATACAAAATTTTGCTATTGGTGTAAAAAGTGAAGAGTTGGTCAGCTACTAGCTAGCATATTGGATATGTTGTGTATATTGATTGTCAAGTTTGTTTTTCTTTTCACAGGTCTTTTTTGATGAATATGAACTTGACAAGGTTTACAAATTGTTACTTGCAACTTTGTAACATAAATTACATTGCTGGCATGATGATTAGTCAATTGAAGATGAGATTTACTTCACAAAATGTACTTTGTCTTACTAGAATATGTTGCATTACTAGGCTCCTCTAAGTTTACATCAATGTATTTTTGTCAGGGTCAATACAATGAATCAATGAAAGCATACCATAACTCTCAAGAATATCAAGCTTGGATTGCCGCAAAGGGACGAGGTAACAGCATGTTGTTTTCTAGCTTGCACTTTGCTCTCACCCTCACCAACCAGGAATCTATCTGGTTTTTAAGCTCAACAAGCTTTGCAAGAACAACAAGCTCGTGCCAGAGGACTTGATCTTGCCTCATTTGATGTAAGTGAAACTTTGTTTTGTCATACTATAGTCTGTGAGGTAAAGTTCAAAAATGTGCTTTTGGTCCAAGCAGCATATCTCCTGAATTGGTCCAGGCTGAAGTTCATATCCCATCATAGCTAGGACTGAATTATTTTGATCTTGTTCATCCATTGAGAGAACTTTATCATTATGCTGTTAGTAATCCAGTATCAGTATGTGATTAAAATGTAGCCGTTTCTCTTCTAATGTGCTCTGAAACCAGTATAAATTTGAGATTACTTTATAGATTGCTTGAATAATTTCTACATGTCGTTTGTTTATGCTGTACACCGGTGAAAAAGGTTACAATAGTTTAAAAATCTAGCTTTCGGACTAAGCGTCCATCATCAGGATATCTATGGCTCAAAAGTGTTCATCCGCTTAAATACTGTCCTACTTGCGGATGAACACGTTTGAACCATAGATATCCTGATGATGGACGCTTAGTCCGAAAGCTAGATTTTTAAACTATTTTAACCTTTTTTCCGGTGTACAGCATAACCAAACGATATGAAACTGTCTGGTAACATAACAACAATAAATTTCTACATGTTCAATGTTTTAGATGCAAGATGCAAGATTTAGTCTCGAACCAATTATAGACGATGGTAAATAAATAGCAACAATGATTTATTAGCATTAGAAAAATTTAGTGGGATGCGCAAAACAAACACCAAAATCATGTAACTCCGCGTAATACATAGTAATTTCATTAAGTTGTTCATATTACATGTTAATTCAGATGAAGAAGATTTGTTTTCTGTGAAACATGTGGCAGCTGGTCGTTTTCATCGCAATCAAAAGCTCATGGCAGATATATTTAGTGATTCAGTTGTTCCTGACTTACGTTCCGGTTAGTGCAGTAGCTATATGGAAGGAAAATTAGTTTTTATGTATCTTGCTTGGAGTGACGGCCAGGTGATCTGACGTGGATTTGACCTTGAGAAAAGACTGAAACGCGAAACATTATAGCAATCCATTTTACTGTATTTAGTCACCTCTTTCTTTTTTTCCCCTTCATGAAGTTAGTCGAATCTTGATAGATATGTTCGGTGGCGAGAAAAATGAGTCCATTGCAAATTTGGGAACAAAATAGTTAAAATACAATGTACTTCGTGATACACCGACTCATTTTAAACGAAAAATGGATTTTTATATGGCAACTAGTCTCAGTCTTTCTCCGTGATTTCAGATCACCTGGAGTGAATCCTAGTAGTATCCACATGTGTCCCATTAATGAGTGTCCCATTCACAAGTGAAGTTGTATGTCGTAGGACATCGTAGAATGGAAAACCAGGTCTGATAATGTTGTAGAATGTGTAGACGTTGAGTGTTTCTGCCAGTTGCAGTGTGGATATAGTAATGACATTTAACCAATCGTTAAGACCTGACTTTGCAAGTATATTGTATCGTTCATTAACATATCAAACAAAACGTGTTTTTGAAGGAGAAAATGTAGTTATTCTTGTAGCACCTTGACGATATAAAAAAGTGGAAATGTTTGGAGCATGGAACGCTACCTCTAATAATACTGTCTAGTAATCAATTGTAGCCAAATTTGACACCCACGCACGCGTGTTACTGTTTCGCGTTCTCTCGCGGGAACACAGACGTCACTCCTACTTGTACGTTTTTGCCAAAAAAGAAGGTATTTTGGGGGCAGTTCGTTCATAAAATTAGAAAAAAACTGCATTTATTTTCTTCTTTGTGTTTTTTTTTACTTTCTGCTGAAAAATGCTTGGTAGCTTCGCAAAACGTGTTGGTTTTTTGACAAAGTGTGACTCTTTTTCGGAGAATGTTTACATGTTTGGTTTTTTGGCCGTGTTTTCCGTTGTGTGGAAAGACTAGAACCGACCTCGGACTTTTGGCTTCAATTTTTGGCTACAGGTAGCGTTCCATGGTTTGGAGTACAAGCTTAAACTCGGTCTTCTTTTTTTGGTGAAGATTGGTATTTTTTTTAGTTGTGACCACTTCCCGTATTCTCATGCTTAGGAAGCAAGTGAAATCGCTTGGTGAACATCAGGTACGGTAAATATCGGCGGAACAGAGCCGTTTGGTTTGGCTGAATTGCTTCGTTCTACATTTTTTTGGACTTTCAGTTTCTGCCTATTCATTGAAATAGTCATTTGCAATAAGCATGCCATTTTCTATCACAGAAAAAGTTGGAAACAGAACTGCAGCAAATTGAAGAAAATTTTCAAGCGAAGAAACGAAAGTTTGTAGAAAGTAGTGATTCGTTCAAAACTGCGATAAAAAAGGCATGTATTGTCAAATTTTCTACACATTCTTCAGTTTTTCTTATTTATGCCGCGGTCATTATTAATTCTTATCGATTTTCGACCCCCTTAATGGACATTATAAAGTCCTTTCCAGTCTCCTTAATATCGCGCTCATATTTTCTTTCCCGTAGTCGGCTTGTGTCCAGCCCACCACGGCGCATAAATCCATTGACAAATAACCATATTCCAGTTTAGTGGAATTATTTGAATTTAGTGGGACGTGTAGCACGCTTATCTGATGAAGACAATATACTGGAGTTCCTTAGTGCTTGGTCGTTGATTGTAACTTCTTGCCAAGTGGCATTTTAGTGGAGCAGAATAATGATAGTCCCGTCAACAATATTGTGTTTTCTTTTACAGTCACCAGAGCCTGTTCACTCGTCAATTTGACCTGGGAACCAGCATTCATCACACTTCGTACAGTATGTTGCTACGTGAATTGTAGATTCTATTGACCACATCACCTTCATGTGCACAATACTGCACATTTTAATAGTTCCCTAAATTTACTCCATTCTTTATCAGTTGTATATCCTGGGTGATCGCCCTGACTTTTTCACTGCCCAAAATTGGCTTGGAAACGACATAGTGAACACACAGTCTCGTTCTAGGCGCCGCTGTTTGATGCGCTGTTTGAAATGGAATATCAATTTCTTAATAATGTAAAGTGCAGAACCACTCGTCCCGCGCGATTCTGCGTGGTACAGAGGCGAACAATAGCGCCCGTTTTTCGAGACAATAGAAAGATTTTATTGCGCATTTTATTACAGTGCATCTTCAGATATCAAAACATTTAACTCCCTAGAAACACGTGAATTTTTTAAACAATAATAAATTAGTCTTTTTATCGTGTCAAAAGACTAGTCAATGAAGGGAGTCGATAAGTTTTTCTGTGCTTCTATCTAGTTATAGAAACACTCGTGAAAGTTTGGGAGAGCCGAAATTTTTCAAATTTTTTTGGTGGTTTTGGTGTCCCTTCTTAGCCTGATATTGGCCATTTTGTGCGGAATGCATGGATGAGTGGTCTCTTGTAGAATGCATGTGTGCATTGAAGTATGTAAATAGATTCTTTTTTGCATATACAGTCTACGACCACTGTTTTGCATATACTTGTTGATTGCTGTTATATGCAGTTTATTGAGCTACAGCTATTTCCGTGATTGTACTGTGAACATTATTTTAAGTACAAATCCTAGAACAGATCAATTGAATGCCAATATTAATGGTAAATGGTGAAGAACTCGAAGGAATTCTTGTAAGGCATTATGATGCGTCCTCCTTTTATGAAGTGAGCCAAGCATGGTTAATCTCGCGTGAAGAAATATGTTGCCTTGGACCTGCTTAGATGAAATTTCGCTAGTGTTTGGAAGAATATGCTGTTGGTAATGGGCATCAACGTAGGGATAGCAGTACATGATAAAAATGTACTGTAGTGTGTGCTTGGTGTCACAGTAAGTACGCAGATATGGCTGGTATTTTATATTTCGGCACCAATTCGTCCGTAGCTGAACGGCTATGGCGTATCGCTATTGCGTTTGTGGTCTTGAGTATCGCAGCCAACTTCGTTGAAACAGCAAATGTAGAAGACAATGCACCAATGAAATTAACACTACCATTCGGGACAACCGAATCGCCAGTTCTGAATTTGACTACTGAAAGTTCGCGGTTAATACCTAAGGTCAATGTTACTGCAGTCACAAGTAAGTATTATTGATTTGTGCTACTTACATAATCTGATGCCAGTTTTTTTTTCGTTTTTTTGAATTCATGTAAACATTATTTTATAGTCATACAGTAAACATGTTAGATTATATGAACATTCATACATTGGTTCACACCGAAGCCCGCTTCTATGGATACACAGTTGGGGCGGGTTGTGCGAGGCCGCAAGCAAATAGACGCGGCGAATACATCTTTCAAGCAATAGATAAACAAATGCGAAAAATTTGAAACTGTACTGTAGTAAGAGTTTGTACTTCTTAGAAGAGAGGAAAAATCTCACGGGAATTGTACTCGTACTCGCATAATCAAATCTAAAACTTTCATTTCACACTGTCATAGTCTGATAGTCAAAAAAGAAGCTCTTTTAAGAGCTTTAAAAAGGCCCTATGACCTTGTTTTTGCACTCGTGCGCAGTCAGGTCGAAATCTCTTTAGTACAGTTGTTATATTAAGCTTCCTGATGACTTTTGGTGATCGCTAACGTAAAAATTAACTGAGATAATCGAACTGCAGATTGGGTCAAGACGCACAAGAAACAGGCAGCGATTGGACTAATCGTTGGAGTCACAATAGCAGTGATTATTATTCTTTTAATCTGTTCCTGTGTTTCGAAAGTCGCTCATGAGAAAGTCAAAAGAAAAAAGAAGAAAAAAGATGGACTTTTAAGAGGATATCTGAAGAAGATTCAATTGCCAAAATTGAAACTTCCAAAGTTATCATTGTTCAAAGTTCAACCGAAAAATGCTGCTTTTGGTCGAGAAATTGTGAGTTTCTTATTAATCTTTACATGCTAGAAGAAATATTATAATGTATCTACTGGAAGTAGAAGCTGGTTTGTACCAATACTCTGAAATCTTCCCGACGTCTAGCAATCTCCCACTAATTATTACATTCAATGTAATAAACTTGTGTACTAATCAATCCTATCCGTTTTGATATAGACAGACATTGGAAGGTTAAAATTCTCTCTTTTCTATGAAAAGCGAACGTAAGTAGGGAATATAAATGATATTTTTTGTCCATGATGAAAATGATTTTTACAATGCTTAAAACAATTATAACTGAATTTTTTGATTTTTCAGTGCGGAACTCTTCGTGAAAATCAAAAAAGGAGAAGATTTATCAGTAAAGTCATCAGCTTATGTTTCATTTAATTTCGTCCAAATTGAATTGGATCCATTCTCCGTTGCAAAAAGCGCCGAAGGACAGCTTTTAGAAACAAAAAGAGTGCGAAACAGTGTCTCTCCTGTGTTTGATGATGTTATTACCATAAATATCCTCCCGGAGGAACTGAAAGAGCAGACATTGATATTGTACGTTTTCGATGAGAATCGAGTGTCACCTCGGGATTTGATTGGCGTAGCCAGACTGCAAATGCATGGCTTGGTCAAGAGTATTTATGGAACAGAAAAGGACTTCGATGAAAGTTTGAAATGGAGGAAAGCGGTATGGTTTTCTACAACTTTAGAATTCTTCTCGTACACGAAAACGCAATGTTATTATTGGTTTGATTAACAATTATAAATCTGGCTAAACTTCTAGTAATACACAACTCTATTTCAACATTTCTATTGGTATGTTTATAGGGAAGAGGAGGTGATATTTTACTCGGTTTTCGCTGGAATCCAAAGGATGAAATATTTTACGTGACTATAAAGGAATGTTCAAACCTCAGCGCAGTGGATAAAAGAGGAAAAGCAAGTAAGTTTCTTTCTAGCCTCCTCTACATGCAGGCAACACTTTGGAGGAAAAGTTAGAAAAGAACTGAGTAAGTTTTATTGAGGAGACATTTGTGGATCATTGGGGGTTAGAGTTATCCTTCTTTAGTCCAAATTTAGGCAAAAGTGGCCACCAAGTTCCATGTGTCGAAAAAACTTCTTGAATCGAAAGTGATAATGAATATTTTCTCTTTTTCTCTTTTAAGATCCTTATGTCAAGGTTGAAGTATTCGACAACACATCTCGCGTGTTTTTGAAAACGACAAATGTAAAAAACAAAACATTATTTCCAATATTCAATGAAAGATTTCATTTCAAATTAACTGATCAACAGAAGCGATCAACTCGTGTGATAATTAGCGTGAAACACCGTCCCAATTGGAGTGCTGGTAGAAAGCTTGTGATTGGTCAACTCAGTTTCAGTTCTCGATCAATGGGAACCGAGCTACTTCACTGGCAATCTGCGTTATCGAGCGGGAAAGACGTGGAGATGATGCATAGTCTTCATCCTGCTGTGGAAACACCTGCAAAACATCCCACGAAGAAAAGGCAAGTGGAAGGCATTATTGATGTGTTGTCAGAAGAGGAAAATCTCTTAGAAGACGAAGATGATGTCTTACTTTGAAAATGCTGAAGTTTCGAAAACAAACAAAACAATGAATTTGTAAAAATTCACGAAAATCCTAGATCTTTAAAACAGTCAAATTTTACCCTGACAATTAAAATATGTTTGCAAACACGCCCAGAAATCTCTGTAATTCATCGATCCTGATTCTAACCAATCCAGAGTGCGGAGACTGGGGACAAATTTTTACCATCAAAGAGACTCAGAGCGCAAGTCTGTTGAAGTCAGTGTTATGGACTTTATTTTGAACAACTTTTTTCAAATATAAATATTGCAATTTGTGTTTCGGCAAAATATCACATTTTTTCTTTAGATGAATAAATAATTCTATAGATAAATACACTTATTTTTTCATTATTTTTACTACCTTGAGTTTTGTGTATTGTCATTTCCTAAATCTGTATCTATATCAGGATTTTTTTCCTGATTATACGAGTCTCTGTACAAGGTTCAAATTTGTCCTCAACTTGAATGCATACAAACTGTGTGTTATAGTCTTTCTTCAAGATATTCATCGCCGTGTACAGCACTTCATTTTCATTCGTATTTTCATCTAGAGAAAAGTGCGGCCGTGAATAGTTAAGACTGTTATTTGTCAAACTCGTCCCGGCAGACTGTTGTTTCAACCTGTTTGCCAAACTCGTCCCCAGCTCATTTTCCGTTGGAAGGGGTTGACGAAAACTGACCTGGGACGAAGTTGCGTAGTTTCAATCTCGAGCGCTGAAGAACGGGTTATATCGTAGTGTTACGATCATAAATTGTGACTTTAGTTGGTTAGTTGAAGTTAGGGCTTGCGTCGAGGTCGCAGTAAATATAGTATTCATGTGCATAGCATGACAATGTCACCGTAGAACGAAATAGCTTGAAAACCTGATTTTTGCGTTGGAGAATGCATGTTAGCGACTTACCAATCTGTAAATGTACGTTCTCTGCCAGAAGGTCGACAGTAGTGACCGTAACCGCAGACTGTTTACTTGTGTGACGCCCGTAATTGACTCTAAAGAACTTTTAACTTCATCGCACATGTAATGATCTGGGGTACCTTTAAAACGTTAACATTTTTCCGTTAGTTGCAACAGCAGACACGTCATTTGAAGTTGAACGTTGTACGTTTCTACTGGTAATTAGTGCCTCTGTCTGTTACTTTTGTGATTTCTGTGAAGTTCTGGCTAAGTGGCAGGTTAACTAGTAGGAAGACTCGCGCAATATCTTTGAATACATTCAAGCTGACAAGAACTGACAAGAACTGACATAGTAGAAAATATTAAAGTACAAATAGAGTCAGCGATTACAGGGTCAGGCTAAAAACAGAAGAAAACATTCTCTACGCATATAGTTCAATAATGAAGTTAGTAGTTTAAAAAACTTGACTCGAAACGGAGCAAAGGGGGCTACATTTTAAGTGTTTCGCGCTCGAAATAAAATGCATTGCCTTTGCACCTGACCATAATCAAACTCAAAGGCTAGTAAGGCGCATTATAGGGATGAAAGACATTTCCTTATTCTCTTCCACTCTCATTGTGATCA
Organism: Phenganax marumi; assembly: GCA_025400095.1. Taxonomy (NCBI): domain Eukaryota; kingdom Metazoa; phylum Cnidaria; class Anthozoa; order Malacalcyonacea; family Clavulariidae; genus Phenganax; species Phenganax marumi. The sequence goes on from JAODVM010377316.1 coordinate 26,250, forward strand.
AAGGACTCAGGCAAGATGTTACTTACTCTAAATTTAATAATAATTGCAGCAATCAATAGTCCTAAAGTGCACAACGTATCTCCTAGTATGTGAATCAAAGCAGATCGGACGTTGATGCTCTGAATTTCTTCAGTGGATTGTGTTCCCTTCTCTCTGAGGGCTACAGGTTTTCCTCTATAGGAGTAACTATGTTTTTCCCCAGGTACCGCTAGATATCCACCTATATGCATAACAGGAAACTAGTGTTATTTTTAATTAAATGTTAAATTTGCGTTGGTACTCCAGACTGCAATTGCAATTTCAGTCTTTAAGAGCCTTCTTCATTCAGTACACAGTCAACCGGACGAGATTATCTGATAGCTCGACCAAAGTTATTGGTCTAAGATTTTTTCAGTTTATGCACTCTCACGGTGAAACTCCTCTACTGAGCATAGCAAAAAAGAAAGCGTATGTTAATTTTATCACAGTCTTTTACCCAAATAAGTTTTTTCGTGGTGGAAATACCGTGAAGAAGACATTGCTTTTTAGATACTAATATTGTCAAACAGAAAATAGAAATATGTACTTCAGTGGTATTCTGACAACTTCTTGCAAGAATATGTCGACTGTTATTTTTGTAGTAACGATTTAAGACCGCTAAGGGTTCTAGTGAAATCGACAGGCTGTCTTTTTTTAATAAGTTCTTTGAATTACGCATGAAAACAATTGTGTTAAATTGCTGACATCCTTTTAATACTCCATAAAGGAAACTATGAACCCGGCGTTAAAATCTGCGATGGCGGCTAACGGTAAAATAATGCAAATTGAATGGAGTAATTGAGGTTTTATTAATTTCTCCATTCAGCTTGTGCTTATCCTTGAATTTAACAATAACTGGATCAATCCGCGTCACGGAAAAAATAATTTTCGGCTTTTGATTGCTTGACATTCTTAGCCGATGGCTGTAAATGCGACCTACTGTAGAATCGGCTTTGCAAATCTTTCAATGCTACAGTCCATCGAGATTACGCGTGCATTTCAGCTCAGCTGGAATGATCTGGACTTGGACCGATGAAACATGATGGAACTTCGCCGCTCACGAATTTTTTGAGATTTTGCTGATCAAAATTTCACTGAACAACCACGTCAACAGCTCTAAGCTACCATTTTTTTTTCTCCTTGGTTTAAATTATTCCTGGCATGGTTGATTGATTTTATACAACAAACGTGATCATTCACCTAAGACTAGACGATATAGATAACATTAGCATTTTAACGGTACATATGCAACGGCTTTATTTTGCTAAGCTGTCACACACAGCTCTAACGTCACGACTCTAACATCAAGACAGCAAAGTAGCTGTAACTTTATTATGACCAAAAGAAAAAAATGTTGCAGAAAATATAAATAAAATGGATAATAGTTAAAAGAGGAGACGTGAAAAGATTACGTAGAAACGCTGTATATGTGTGGATGCCATGCTAAGCCACGCATGAATTATTTGACTGCCAGAAATGCTCATGTCAAGATGTGAAAATACTCAAAGAACAAAAGAGACAACGCAAACTCAAAAGTAAGTGATATATGTAGAATGTCTGTCTATGGAAAATAGCTATATGGCTTTTTCATACAAGGAAGAAGTATATTTCAAATTCTGATTATGTTGGTACATAAAGGCTTATGCGGTACTATTTCATGGCTAACCTAGCAGATTTGCATTTCTTGATACGTATTGTGGGGCATACTCAATAAGCACGTAAGTAGCTACCATGGTGATTATAAGTTCTAGTATAGGGTCCTGTCCATATGTGTAGAAGAGGCTGGTTGTTAGAGGTATCTATTAGAAGACGCGCCCTAAGGGTCTTTAAAAATTTGTTCTTATTCAAATAATCCTATCACGATATATTGTAGTAGTTCACGTGATATTTTCCTTTTTTGCCGCAAATGCCTAAAAATCCAAGTAGATATTCATCTCGGTTGGCTGGGGAATCGTCAGAACGTCTTCTTTCTTGAGTCACCGTTCCCACTTTCGGCTTTTACTTGAGAGCTTCATTCATTCATTACTTATGATGATTCATGACACATAGCATGACTAATGTATTATCAGAACTTGCGTGTTTCCACGAGAACAGATAAATTACACGGTCTAATACACTTACGTCAAAAATATCAATAATGAGTTTCAACATTAGGGGCCGGTAGCATCACAATGGATAAGCTCAAAAATCATGTCTATACATTTCTCGTACAGCCAAACTGTACAGCAAAGTTTTAACTGAATACAATAATTATGTCTGTAACTGTTAGTTTAGCTCATAAGATTGGGTTTGAAAGACTTGCAAGATATGAGAAAGTGTTTTTACATTCTGGCTTATCCTGCGCTTAAGCTAAAAGGCCTGGTCCACAGCAATTTCTGTACAGTATACGCATACGTGGAAAATTTTTTTAGCAACTAGTAGCAATTATAAATTAGCATTTTAATTCTTTATCCACGTAGCTGAGCTACGGGCACAAGTTCTTTTAAAAATTAATCCAGTATATTCAGCTTTTGAACAACCGAACCGATGTTGAATTTTTAATTTTTTCCCAAATTTGTTTCTTGTCTTATCGTGTATGTTCTGTTTACAATGATTCCAAACGTCTATTCATTACACGCTAAATGACAATAAAACGCGTAAAGTATCATCATTAGCCAAACATAATTTGGTAAATTATTAATGCTATTAATTTGCACAATATCTGCACTTCAGTTAAGATGTTCCCCTGGGTAGTAGCAGCTGAGCACCATACACTTCCGTCATCTTTCTTACTGAAATGGTGTACAAGAATGCACACCAGAAGAGTCGGTCAACTTTGAATTCGTATATAAAGTCGAGTATAGAAAGTAAAGAAGTGTAGGAATCCATTAATACCTTGAAATAAGGGCTTGTCAAAGCCTTGCTACGGTGTCAATGTATACATGCTTGGTCAGTCATCTGATGAGTTTTGCCTCATGGTTGATATGGACGACTAGTTAGTTAGTCATGTAAGATACTCTGTAGTTATTCAGACAGATAAAGATTCTTCAATCACGGTAAGGAGGGTAATTTTCATACAGTAGCATTCCGATTGATGATCAACTCTCGCTGGAGACTACGATTTTTTGAAAAGAAGTCGCTATTCTTGTTCTCCAAGTTTGAGACTCGAGTCTTAGTGGTCTCAGACTAATAAATGTGTAGCATACGATTCTGCAACGTAATAGGCAAAGTTGTTTTCAATTTAGCTTTAGTATGCTGTAGCTTCACATTTGTGTGGCGGTCATCAGCTAATGTGATAGCTACCATACCGATTTAATTCATAGTATCTTCTATTCGCTGCATTACTTTAAATTTTTATTCGTTAAATGAAATTTCACTTTTAAAGTCAGCTCCGCTCCTCTTTTGGAATGGGAACCAAATTCAATCCAACTCATTTTGTTGCAATAACTTTGGCCGCCCTCGCGATGATCGTCGTCTTGGTCGCGTTGGTAAAATTTGCTGGTAGGAAAATTGTGACTGACAGCAGAGTTTACAAGAAGCGTCGAAAAACCTGGCAAAAAATATCAAAGCATCAAAGTGTTCTTCTGCCTGAATTTCCATATGGAGCTTCGTCAGAAATATTTATTCAACCACAGACGTTTGATCAAGTACCAAAGGTAATGATTACGTATTTTCACAATCTTCGTGACCAAAAGAATGATCGTATCATTCAACGACTAGAGCTGATGTCGTAGTTTGTTGTCCATATATACGGAGTGGAAAAAAATGTTGTCTAGTGCTCTACAAGAAGGTTTTGCATGTTTCAGCAAATGAATAGTCTTACATGCAGTTGCGTATAGATGTTTACAAGAGAAAGGAAGTGACATACTCCTTGCGTCTCTAGGTCATTGAAGACGACGCATTACCGGAAAGTGATTGTGATGAATACTACGCAGGCATACTGCAAATCAATTTGCGTTATGATCTCACGAGGTATAATAATTGACATCAGCAGAAATGACTCAACGTCCATTGACAAATGAAACTTTTTGTGTATATGTCTCATCTACAGTATTTAGCGCAGAAAGATTCTCTGCGTTTCGACCGAGTAGATTGAGCATGCCACTTTTTGTGCATCTTTATTCTGCATATTAATTTGTGCAGGGCTAGTTGAAGGTCATGGGGCAAAGGTAGAGCAGCAGATCAAAGAATAAGTTAGAAAAAGATTTTAAAAAATTGAGTTTGGAATCTCGTTATATGATCTTCATATTCTTCTCAATATTTTTCACAGATCTGTCCTTGTTGTTGTACTACTCGAGGCACGAGATTTACCTTCCAACGAAGAAAATGAAATGAATTATTACGTAACAATCAATGTACTTCCACAGAAACACAAGCAATATCAATCAGTCGTTTACAAAACTCCTTCACCGGAGTTTGCAGAATCGTGCGAATTTAGCATACCGTTACAATATCTATTGTTACAAAATTTGAAATTTTCCATATGGTCATTCGACCGTTTTTCACATCATGAAATTCTTGCTGATACTGTTGTTCAGCTTCGAGAATTGGAGATATATGGTTTGTCAATATGTCGAGATATTTCTCTTGCAAAGACTCTTAAACTTGTGCCAAAGGTATGGAATGCATTACAAAGTAAGCACGCAGCCAACAGGCATTCTTTTATACCTTATATTACACATGCAGTTATACTTTAGCTACTTAGATTCTCAAATTGAACTTCATTACTTTCATATTCCATGTTTAGACAAAGGCAATAATAGTCTACGTAATTTCCAATAACTTCGTAATCACCAAATGCGTTTGTGAATTAGCTACCGCGTTGACTTTTTCTTTCATCAAGGCTAGTTTCCAGTTACGCGTTTTTGACACGCACGTACAAGCACGTAAAAGTTTAAATCCTTCAAAGTTTTATAGTTTTTAAAAATACGAGAACAAGTAGACCCGTGGTTATTTAGAATTCAAAATTCTAGACGTTTCTTCTTGCGATTGTTCATAAGAAAGGTTTTATTAAAATCTTAACTTTTACGTGCGTTTGCGTGCGTGTCAAAAACGCGTAACTGGAAAGCAGCCTTCAGTTCTGTCGTATACCGTCCTCTTTCTGCTGGACGACTACGATAGACCTACTACATGAAGGCTAAAGTATGATTCACACCAAAAAAAGAATATATAGCGCGACAGTTGGAAAAAGAGCTTCATATAATTAGTAAAACTGCAAAGAGTCGTTGCTAAATCTTGTTCAATGCGCAAAATGCAGCCATGCGAAGTTCGTAAATTATTTTTGTATTGCGCCGCCAAAATTGATAATTTTTTCAAAAAGAAATATCGATTTCGGCCGCTTAATACAAAGGTGATACAAATTTTGTGAACCTCGCGTAACAGTTTCCATATTTTACAGCATTTCGCAACCAATTTGGCAATTTTGCTAATTTTACGGTGGTCTTTTCAGCTGCAGTCAAATTTTGACCAGCTTAAAACTTTATCTATTATGTAATAGGTCCTCCGTTAAAACAGTTATTCTATGTCATTGTATTTTAAGGTACTGGACGTATGTGGTGAGATATTTCTTTCTCTGGGGTATTTACGTTTGGCGCAAAGATTGGCTGTTGTTATCATTAAAGTTATCAACTTGGAAAAAATTCAAGGAAAAGCGCCTGGTAGGTCCAGTTTAACTTTTGATAGCTCTGCACTGACAAGCAGTTTGTTTGAATGAGATGCTACAAATTGTAATTCTTTTGCATAAAATATCTCGAATATTATTATATAGTATTATTAATATGAACTTTAATTATTTAAACAAAATAGCAATATTGGTGAATATATATTAGCACACAACACATTACAATATTCGATAAAATTTTAACAAAAAAGTGCAATATCTTTTTTATATAATATATTAGTGTACGTTCTCAAATTATAACATTTTCATTTCATTATGCCAATGTGTACAGTTCCTGCTCTTGACATAAAGCGTTTTAATTTACATTTTATTTTTAGTCATAGCACTTCTTATATATTCCGTTGCTTTTCCATTATTCTTTGCCAAACTTTAGATCCGTTTGTCGAAGTATCATTATTGCGAAAAGACAGAAAAGTGAAAGTGCAAAAGACGTCAATAAAAACGAATGAAGAGAACCCCGTATACAATGAGACGCTGACATTTGATGTTCCATTTGAACGTCTACACGAATCTAGCCTGATGTTTTGCGTTTTAAGTAAAACCAACGAGTTCTGCTTACGAGAACAAGAGTTGGGAAAAGTTTTATTAGGAGCTGACAGAAGTGGAGAAACCTTTGAACATTGGGAAGAAATGAGAAATGGGACGAACCCAAAAGCAAGGTGGCATAAATTAAGAAAACATTTTTAGGTATTTGAACATTAGTCTTTCATGTATGTCAGATTTATAGAGTTTTTGATGGTAATTCAATGATTTCAACAATAGAAAAAAGAAAATCGAGGTTTGACATGACAGCCAACCGGTTATGTTTTAAAGAACAACTTTCTAGCTTTCAACGACATTTTTGCCACAAATTTACAAACAAAAATGACTGAGTAATTATCCGTTAAATCTGGTGTTAAATATTATTGGAAGGTGAAAGTTGCATTCTGCCATGGAGATGTAATTGGGGGTACCGAAATGGACCCACAGAAATACAAACTAAACAATTGGTAAAATTTTAATCGATGGTTAACGGTAGTCCATCTTTGAACAACCTGCCCTAGATCTATAAACCACTGTCACACCCTTCAACACGAGAAAAATCGCAGCAAAAATCGCCCGTGTAAATGGACTTCACGAAGAAATTTCAAAAGAAATAATCGAACTGAGAAGTTTTTGAAGCCGCTAACTCGAGGCTTGTGTTTTATCGCATCTAAAACACTCCACTGTGTGTCGTGTTTAAATGTGATAAAACACTCCTATACTCGTTTATTATACATTACATAAAATATAAGCGATTATAGTTCGGTAATAAGTGTTTTCCAAGTTAATACTGCTGTTGACGCGGCAGATAAAACAGCCAATATGAATATCCCAAGCACTGAACACATAACAAACTCTGTCAAAAACTGTTCTGAATATAAAATAACAACAGCTTGTTCAAGTCTGTGACTTTCAACAACAGCTGCAAGATTATCTCGTTCTGTCGCTGTAATCTCATGCAAGGCGGAGTTTAAACGATACAAGTCCGACACAGATACATCTACAACTCGTAATTTCCCACAAATGGAAAAGAATGAGTGAGTTTTCGACGAATTCGTTTCATCTTGTAGTGCTTCGCTTTTTACACAAAATGTAAACCACGAGTTTAACCAAATCTGTAAATTTCTATCCTTGACGATGTAAATGCAGTACACGTGCCACAAGAAAAGTACAAGTTCCAAACTCGTTGTACATATAAGTAGCTCTGTGTAGTAATTTGGCTTGAAAAAAAAAGGCCAAACAGCAGCAAAAGGCAAAATTGATAAAATGAGTGAAAGAAAGAACGCAAAAACTGAACCACATCTGGAGGAACCTCCACCAAAACAAAGCAAAGACTTTGTCCTTGAACCTTGTTCATTGTTTGTCAACCAACACGTATTAAAACAAGCGGATGTGTAGTTTACTCTATTGTACACTCCAAACAGCATCAGTGGCTTAGGAACTACGGTGAAGTACTTGGATTGTGGATGGTGAAGTAACGGCTGACCCTGAGTACCAGTGAGTACTTGCTCCAGTTCCCCAGAGGAAAAATACTCATTTCCAAGAAAATCTGAAGGATTCGACACAGACATCTTCAATTTCTAGGAAGATAAGGTGGGAATGACAAAACTGAAAGGCATAATTAAATATAATTTGCAGCAAATTACGATGATTTGCATTATATTCTAACCCATGCAGTAGCGCTAAGTGCTTCACTGTTTTTAATATCGATACCCTACTGGGCATTCCTTCTTCTGCTCTACTTATTACCCTACCCTCCCCCCCCCCCAAAGCCTACATTAGGGTAGACCATGAATGGTGTGAGCGACAATGTTGTCTACTTTGCCATGTAACTGTACGTCTAATACCAGATGGTCAACTTGGGTAACGCACGAAGATAAATTCACCCCTACATCTGTTGAGCTGATAGGTATAATCCAAAAGTACTATCATTTTAGCTTTGCAGAGAAAACACAACAACTTCAACTTCCTGTTGAATTAGTCATTTACCTCCTCTGATCATTAAAGTACCGCTGGCTCGCACTAAACACCAGTCTTATTTGCACCATTTAGATTAATGATCAGTACATTGGTAGCGCTTCTAGCTATTGCAATTTACCGTATCTGTTAGAAATGAAATCGAAATACTGTATGTTCAACGCCGACGACTCCATGCCACGACTTCCTACCACTTCCGAGTTCTGCCAGTTCTGCTAACCAGTTGTTGCCCAATAAATTCCGTACTTTTCATCAAGTGGAATCACGTGGGGTAACCGGCCTTTGGACCGCACGACGGTGAAAATTTAGTTATTCCCTATTCCCAGAAAGACTAAAATCACAAGATGTTGTAATTTGAGAGCCCAGATCGCTACGGTAGACTGTGCTAGACTTTATCCATTTTGAATATAGAGCAGTATCGCACACTATTGAGGTGCATTACTCTAATATTGAAAATTTAGCTTACAGTCCATACTTACAAATCTGTTCAGTACATTGCTGACTTCTTTTTCTCAATTAGTTCTCCGCAGAAGCCTCGCTCTTTTGGTAAACTACCAGGACAAAACGTTCGACGGTTCGAGCCTATTGGAGCTTGGTATTCATGCCTGGTGCGCAGTCGCCACAGCGCAACCTATTTCTCAGCTCAAATACATAATTGCAGTAGTAACATGTGTTACAGAACTTTCAGTTCTCTTTTAAAGTCCAGCATATTCGCTTGCTTCTTTCATATCTTAAATATGTTTTCTTACTCTTTCAATCATTTATGCTGGACGAGTTCAGTATTTATCCCAAGAATTATCCGACATATGTGCACTTGTGGTTCATACGACGCCAGTGAGCCCTGTGATTCTATAGTTCTATTGTTGGTTTGCTACTGATTTTTTCAAAATGAAAAGAATAATTAAACTGACCTGCAGAGTGTGCCTTTGTTGATTTGCAGCCGATTTGAATAGCTTGTAGCTTCAGTGTACAAAGTAATTCTATGTTTCCCTAAAACACTTTTTTCTCTCAAATGTAATCATGTATGCAACATGTTTTTATTTTTATTTTCTCTTCCAGATATTTAAAACATTAATCTACAAGAGGTGAAACACAATTATAAAAAATGTTCGTTATGAATTTCCCCATAATCTCATCTCGTTATTAATGCTTCCAAAACACCATGCAAAAAAGCTATGCTTCGCTGAGTTTGTTATAGTCAACCCACAATGATCACCACTATCACCGTCTGCACGAGAGTGATCAGGATTGCAAACAAAGAGACGAAATTCCTACAATCTGTTAAATTTTAACAGTTCAATCTATTAATCCTCTGGTTCTCTCTGTGCAATCTACTGCCACCTCCACAGACCACCTACACAGACCACCCACGCAATTCAGGATGTAGCAAATAGCCAGAATTTGTCGAAGTCAGTTAGTCTGCCTGTCAGTCACCGAATGATGAAAATCATCGAAATTACGGCTAAAATTCAAAGTCAGATATTTACCAAACTTCAGAGAATTGAACAATATGGTATGTTGTGGTGATGAAATTTACATTAAATTTTTATATTTCACCATTTATCTCGGAAATATCTTGAAGTACAATTTTAATTGTGTTAACCTCTTTAAACTGACTGCGAGAGCTTAGTAATGATGCTAAAGCTCTTTGAGCATAGAAGATATAAAGCAGTTATTTTTCAAAGCAAAATAGCAGTCCAGTTAATGTAAATTATGAAAAGAAAAACAGTGGAAATCTCTGTTCCTTAATTTCGTTGATATGCATTCATAAAAAGTAGATCAAGTTTATGTGCCCATACATGTTTGGCAACCAAACGAAGATGGTTTCTTTTCTACTTCCTGGTAACCCTGTTTTTGGTGTATTTCAGGAGTCCACTTGTTGTACTTGGCTTCTTCCTTACTTGAGACTTATGATTTCCTTTAAAATTTAATCACTATGCAATTATAATTTTTAAATTGTTTGTTTCTAACACTGAGAAAAGTGTCAGTGGGCGCGATATTACTTCGACTATTACGTTTCAACAGATGCTCTTGTCAAAGGCTCTTTATGCCTCTCGTATCTGGTATGCAGAGGCGGAGAGAAACTTCTTCAGACAATGGTTACTGGCTATGATTTATTAGCCACGTTGAAGTCCCAACCCACTCTGCCATCTGCCGTTTGGCTCTATTCTATTCCTGCCATTCACCTCCAGCTCACGTCAGCCCTTCTCGGGTTTTTAGAGGCCTCCTAGAACTCCATCTTGCTCAAAAGCCTTTGTCATTTCTTTTCACTATTGCACAAACCGTTCAGATACGGAAAAATTGTCGACAAATTTTGTTTTGCTCGCCATTAGAACTGTCGAAAATTACCAGCCATCGATGATGAAAAATAGCTCACATCCACATTGTAATCTGTCCACTAATCCTGTAGTTATTCCATTTCTGGGCCTACAGTCTTCTTGCTAAGATCATAAAAATGCACTCAGTCACACTGTCATGTTACATGCGGACTAGATTACGCTTTAGAATGATATGTAGTCCGACTTTTCGTAAATACCGTCTTAACCCCGTCTACCATTTTCGGTTTCAAATTTTTCCTCAAATAATGCAGTGGATAGTATATAACAACTGATGCGCAAAATAGATGAATTTGTGTTTAATATATTTCAAATCGCTTTTTCATTGCATTGATGCAATCGCAGTATCGCTTTGTTCACGTACATGCGATGTCTATAACACGAAGGTATCATTGGAAAGCAACGATCGCTGTCCCAAAAAGACAGAGGCCGTCGAACAAAATTGATATCATCTTTTTCGGCGCCATGGATGAAGAAGTGCATTCAGTCGCAATGATAAATTTTGAAACTTTATCAACAAGACGAAAAAACTGTCTTCAATCATTCCTTATCTTCTTTGCTTGGGCGGAATACATGTTTGACCACATTTATGTAAATTGGAGGCGTTGTGCAAACCGGAGTTATGCATGGAGAAGCTCGGCCAAATAATTCAAAACCTGTGTCAACACAAGTGAGCGAAGGCAGTTACATTGTTGTCTTGATCAGAGCAGATTACCATGTTTAAAGATTCATAAAGTTGCGAACATTTTGAGCAAATCTGTGAATGACTGTTTAAATGCGCACTGTTGGTCTTCTGTAGTATGTTATTCAAACGAAAGCAGCCTTCGAAGTAGTGAGATTACGAATGATGTAGTCTGTGAAAAAATTTCACGTGTAAAAGATATATTAGGAGAGAAACTTGAATAAATATTAAATTGTCGCTGACTGACAGCGTCGTAACGGTCCTACTATATGAGGAAAGGACCTTATTTCCGTTGGATTGAATTCAAGACCACGTCTTCGGTTCGTTGTAATGATCTGAATATTAAATTTTGAAGCTTCAATGAGGTTAGTAGCTACTTATTACTACATGATGTTAAGACATAGTGCAAAGAACTCCCACCCTCCTTAAATACAGAACCAAGCAGTTGGTCTTACAAATTTCTCTGCTGCAGTAATTTCACGCCTTGATAATTTGATGCTAGTAAATTGCACGATGCTGCAGTGATTTCTGTCAAGCGTGCATCGACAACAATGCAAGGGCAAATGAGCTAGAGTAATTAACGAGGCAACGGCAATGATAACAGATCAGTATGTATGTGCTGATGCCCTTGATCAGCGCAAGTAATTGTCGCTGAATGCGACGCCAAAGATCCTCTATAGTAGCCAGTAGCTACTTGAGCATTGCAGGAATGGAGGCGGGGACCCATGGATGCTGAGCTTAATTGTGCCGTGGCGAGAAATTGGTTTTGCAATTCGCACGAAGCATCTGATGAACGGTTGAACAATGTCAATGACAGATTGACAGTGGGCTGTAGCTGAAACTGTAGGAGTAGAACGAATTTCTTAAACACGCTGCAAAGCCACATTTTTCTTTTTCTGGCTGCTGCTTGTGTTTTTTAAAAGATGATATTACATTATATTCGCTTTGTCCATCATGTAGGCCTCACCCAAAGGCGTGTATATGGTTTTCTGTGACTGTAATTTTGTTTTAGGCTTGGGTTATTTTAGTCATTATTTTGGAGAAAGGTCTGGATCTAGACTCCAATTCGAAGATTCGATAAACACAGCACAAACTACCCAATAATTCATAGAAGGTTAACAACCAATCAGATGCTTTCGCGTCAACTTGACTCACGCAATCACGTTGCCCACATTGGTCTGTTGAAAATGCGTAAGTCCAAAAGATGCCAGCAAATCCAGTTTACACTCGTTATTTCAACAACGTGCCGATACTTTGACGGCCGCATCTCGTACCTAACAACCGATCAGCCTTTTATGTAGTCAATGCGATTGGTTGACATCTTCCTCAGCAAAGTGGCGATAATGCCGGAAAATAAGTTCCTGTTAGTAGCAACGTAGGAGGCATATTGAACGTTTGATAACTTCATACATATGTGCACATAGTGGACTGCGCGTAGGTACAATTAGTTCCGTTGTTTTGACCACAACCCAAACGCGAGATTGATAAAGGTGGTTTGCGCCACTGTTCCTTCTACAATGACGTCTTTCGCGTTTTAATGAAGGTTACTTCTAACTTCTTACTAGGCTTGATTTGTTTAAAGTGTCATTGTGACTTCAATTTATTGGTAGTAAAATGTCATTTAAGTTCATCCATGATAATGAATTTTATAAACAATTTACAAACTTCACAGTTATACTTTTTATTGTACAGCATCGGTTGGAGCAGGGCTTACCAAAAGAGTTGCCAATGCTTTACTATAAATATCCTAGCACAACGTATTAATTTAAAATGTTTGCATTTTCCAGATCATGTTTTGATAATCTAACAAAGTCATCAATGCAATGGAGCTCAAACTGATCATCATTTACGCCACAGTTGGACTGTTGTCTGTCATAATTTTTTCATTTCTCATTTTACTGCTCTACCGATGGAAACGCAAGAGGGACTTCGTGTTCACACCTTATCCATCAATCGTGCTCACATCCCATGACAGTCCGCAGCTCAAAGAAAAACGGCTCTGGAGTCCGCCTGAAAACAACGATGAAGCAAAGACAAGAAAAATTGCAAGAAGTGAACGAAGTGAGAAAACAAGAAGTTACTGGTTTCCAAAACGTGATATTAGACCATTCCTTACATTCAGAACAACTGGTGAATATCAACAACCTGTCATTTGCAAACAGGTGCGTCCGATGCCGAAATTACAAAAGCAAAAGCTACAATACTTCTACATAGTTGGAAAACAGCAAACTTAAGATTGTACGACGCTTTCTCGACGACTCGTTCGTTAATTTAAGAACGGGACTAAATTCACACTTCATTTTAAAAAGTAAAGTACAAGCTTTAAAAAGAACAGTTTTGTTGCTTTAGCAAAGCACATTATGGGTCTCACCTATAAGAAGTCTTTCTATGCAGATTAACAATATACTGAAATATCTGACTGACGCACTTCAATACTAACTGCGACGAGTTTTCAACAAATCGCCGGATACTACGCTCGTTATAATTCTTGAAAGCGTAGCACTAGTTGTTGCAAGAGCCATAATAGTTAAACGCTACTGTAGTATCAGAAAATTGTATATTTTGTTTAGTAAACATTGTTTTCAACATACAAATACGTTTATAATGACGGCCGCGTCGTTGGAATCTTAAGCTCGCTAAACTGCCGAAGCACGCGCCCTCTTTATAATGAAAGAAAACAATTACTTACAACTGGCTACGAGTTATAGCGCAAAGAGTGAATGCCTCCGTCACTGTGTTTCAGTAGGAGTTACTATCCTCATGCATATATTTCTTACAATTTTGCAGACGGATGATGATGTCGTGAAAGGTCGTCTAAAGTTTTCCTTCAGCTATGATTATGATATGAAAAAGGAAAAGTAAGAAATATACCAAAAGATTACAGCTCAGTGGTTAATGCATGGAGCTAGGGAAGGTTGACAAGTCACAAGTGAAATTAAGGCGGAAACAAGAAAACTCTATGCAGACATGCATAAAGGTGTATTTCATGATAGTGTTTTGATGAATTATTAACAAATTTCGGACAATATTTTCACAGGTCACTGCTGACGGTTAAATTACATCATGGGCGAGATTACACTGATGTTGACTTGGACGACATGACAATGGATACTTTCGTAAAAACACGGTTATTACCAAGCAACGAACAGACATTCACTTCCAGACTACAGCGAAGATCGCTTAACCCCAACTATAACGAGACTTACGATTTTGATATTGATTTCGCCAAGCTGAGCTCACAGGTGCTTTGTTTCGAGGTATATCGTTATGACTGTGTCTCTGTACACCAATTATTTGGTGAAGTGATTGTCCCTTTCAAAGATCTAGGTTCCAGTGGCAGCGGGAATGTTATTAAAGAAATATCAATGTCCATGAATATCTGTGAGCCTAGTGGAACACCAACGTCCGGCTATCCCAACAATAATGATATCATTGCGGGCAATGCAAAGATGAACGAAAAAGACGTCATTGGTCAGGATTGGTAAGCTGAACCAAAGAACGTGGAAACGGACGAAAAGTGAAGTTATATTTATTATGAATTACTGCAAGGATCCGCCTTCAATCAGCGCTGCACGGTATAACGTTGCACTGATTGCGCTTTCTGCGTAAAAACCATTGATCAGTTCTGACAAAGAACAACAAATTGTGAAAACTATATATTCAATCAAAAAATGTATACATACTAATATAATGTGTAAATTGTAAATGATCAATACACTTGTGGCAACTAATATATAGCGTTTGCACGAAGTTTTGTAATGAAAGAAAAATGAAGGCGAACGCCGATCGGCTATGCACGCTAATCGTGCAAAGACCTTGGAACCACAAATTTTCTGGAGAGAGGAGAAAATTTCGACTTGGCTTGAAGTGATTACAGTCTTATGTCACTATCTGGTGATTGATTCTAATACCGAACCAAGTCCAAATTTAAAAGATATGAAAACCACATGTCGAACATTTGAGCCTATGGCTGTGGCTCTATTATAGAATTAATACGCTGTTACACTGATCACTGGTACCGCCCAACATGGCACAGTTGGGTACTGACAGAATGAGCTTGAACACTTGAAGTACGCCAACGGCGTACCACAGCAACAAAATCACTGGCACGTACAGCATCTACTGTACTCTCCAAATATTCCAATGAAAAAACCAGTTTTTCGTAGCAATTTGTTGGTTGCAACGAGATCTGAGAATTAAGGCCGGTTTACACTGTCAAAGTTTCTGTGATCAAAGTAGGAATTTTTCACCGGGAAATTCTATGTTCTGAAGAATTTGTAAGAAATATCAGTGTGAGGTAGTTCCTTGTTGAGCACTGAATCAGTTACCTTAAATATTTTTAGCAAATCCTTCAAAACTTAGGAGTTACCTCTCCGAAATTCTCACTTTGATCACAGAAACTTTGACACTGCAAACCGGGCCTTAGATATTAATGAAATTAGAATTGTACTGTACCGCACTTGTGTGGAAAAACGGTTGGGCCGGGAGCTATTGCAAAGAGTGTACTTCCAGTATGTTACAATTGTCCATAATACCAGCGAATCTTTGTGCATTGGTAATTTTTTAGGAACGTGATATCGCATGAAAACGAAACATGAAATTTCTCGCAATACTATACCCCCGGCAGCTTCTCGCCGCGAAATCTCAATTTAATCAGTTTCCTTTTGCGTTTTCCGCCTGCTGTTGATAAACATATTGTGAATAAATTTTGTAACAAACAGTTTTATTAACTGCCGTTTCACCGTACTTTTCTCATCAACACTCGCGAAGAAGCAGAAACCCAATCTATACTATTTTTTTGTCGAAACATTGCTGCAAACTCTGCTAAAATTGAAATAATTTGCAATATTGTGAATTACCAATTACAATGGTGAAATACAATATTATTTCAAAGTAAATTCTGAGCAGGTAACGTCGGCGCAACTGCAGATACATCTGATATTGTTCAAAACATTTATGTAGTTCAAGGCTAAATTGCGGAGTGAGGAGGATTCGAAGTCTAAGCATAAGCGTTTTACATAAACCTGAGAAGCTGTTGAACTACCCGAAATGATGAAGCATAATTTTTGCAAAGTTATATGTTTGATTATTTTCACGGGGGCATTGTTTTACAATTGGCGTGACGTCACCATACCACATGCGCTTTATGCTATCCTTTCGCCCTTTCTTCTCAATATCATTATTAAACGATACCTAAAGCTAGTTTATCGAAGCAAATCCAAATTTTACATCGTTTTGCACACTGTATTCGCTGCTACAAAGCTTGGAATACCTAGCGAACTTCACAAAGAGCATTTATACCTGGACAGTGGAGATATTTGGAGCACGTTCGCGAGTTTCTTCTACCGTTTTTAAATCATACAAAATCAAGGCAAGAAACGCCATCCAAAATGGCCGGTTTTATTCTCAAGCATAACATGTATCTACAGGCGAAATAGGAACGGAAAGTGACCCAGTACGAGGTACCAGTTTAATTAATACATCGTAAAAATAGTAATGTTGTTTATCTCCAGTATTTTCTGCGAAGTTTCATGTCCTATTTACAGTTTGTTGAATATTTGCGATCACGGCATACTTGATTCCTTGTGAAGTCTCCTTCCTCGACTTGTGTTGTGTAATTTAAATACGTTTGAGAACCGTGTTCCAAAATGGCTCCTATTTGCTAGAAATTACACGTTTCGACCCCCTATTCTATTCTACACATCACCAAAATGTTTATTTCCCTCCAATTTATGTAGCTAGTCTATTTTTTGTATTTGTTAGGCGAGCTGATGTCATTTAGCGTGTTTGCCGTTGGCAAGAAGTGTGCGTTTTTTACTAAACGTTTGTATGTCGTTATTCTGCTTCTTCTGTCATAATCACAGCAATGGAGCCAAACGATGTGCCATCCCAGAGTCCAATACATTCAAGTAGAGCATTCTTCGACCCAACAATGATGGGTATGTTTTGCTATAACTCATAACACTGTTATTCGGCCTATCCTAAGCAGCTTTTGTTAAGATTCTGTGCCTGTATTTCATAGGGCAACCATCAATTCTACAGTCGCCCCCATTGCCTCATGAACATAGGTATGGACTGGCCCAAATGCCCTCTGCCTTTTCTGTGATTGGGAGACGTCCGTCGAACTTCCCCCCTGTCAACTCTCACCATCATGATTTCACAACAAGCCTAACTCACGATCCGTTGATGGTTAGTGCAACTAGCCCTCGGATACAGAGAAGTCCTACACCAACAACAGGCGGTTGGTGGCGTCAACCATCGATAAGTGCACACCCTCAGAATATGAACAATACAGATATTTTTGGTAACCCAGTACTATGGCTACCTCATGAACAAGAACACATGAGACCACATGAAAACGTCTCATATAACTCTGCCCAAGCTTATAGAAACTTTGACTTCTTGAATGGCTCATCACCTAGCAGTTATTATCCATCAACACCACGCTTCTTCCCAGAAGCTGCTCATAGTTTACATAGCATGCCAGCATTAGGTAAAGATAGACCTCTGAGTTGGGAAGACAGACTTGGACATGGCTTGATGTTGGATGTTAGTGGCAATGGATATTCACCATGGCAAGATATGCACCAACAAAAAGTTATTGACAGACAACAGAAACAGATCTCCGATGAAGAGAAGCGAAACAGCATGGGGCTATCAAACAAAAGACCACCAAGCTTCCCTGACAGCAGCTCTGTAAAAACTTTAAAACAAAGTAATAAATATTTGGAAAATCATAATTCTGGCCCATCAACACTTTCTAACGAGTCTAGACTTAATATACCTGGGATTGCTCCAAGTGAGTCATGCCTTAATGTACCTGTCATCTCTAATGAGTCTCATCGCAATGTTCCTAGTATTTCAAGCAGCTCCAGACTTAATTTACTTGGAATGCCCAATACTTCTCGTCTGAAAGTACCAGTGATTTCTAGCGAGCCTCATCTAAAAATACCTTCTATTCCAAGTGAGTCCAGTTTTAACATTCCAGCACTAACAAGTGAGCCTAAACTTGATATACCTCCAATTACCAATGAGACTCAGCTCAATGATGCATCGTTATCTGATGATCCCCGGCGTAGTGTAACATCAAGTTCTGGAGAAGCTAGACATGGTATAGCTTCAATTGTTGGAGACTCTAGACTTGATGTGCCTGTGGCTACCAATGAATCTAGGCTGAATACACCACCATTAATGTCCAAGGAGCCACAGCACAGCTTGCCAACGTTAACCAGCGAGCCATGGCGTCCTTCAGAGAGTCAGAGTCGGGTTTGTGAGAAACCAAAGCAATCTCATGCAGATACAAGCTTGCCTGTAGGAAATATCGGAAGTTCGCAGGCCGAGAGGAAAGTCCAACAATCGCCTGTAAGTGTAAACATGGGTGACAAAATAATCAGTCCACCTAAACCAGATCTGCCTGTGGGACAACACAAACGGGATTCGGTGATAAACACACTGGAAAATAACACAAGCACTCCAACCACGATGTTTTCACCACCTGCATTAATTAAATCTGTTCCACCTAGTAAACCAGTAAGTGGACTACCAAGTTCTAATAAGTTGCCAGCTCGACCAACCGGTGGTAAACCTCCATTACTAGAAAGGTTTCGGGCACCTGCTGTGCCAAGACCTGGAGGGGATAGCAGTAGTGATGAAGGAAGTAGTGATGCCGACAATGATGCAGAATCTGACAGTGATACTGACAGTGATGAAGGTATCAGTGAGGATGATGACGATGAGGATGTTGGTAAACAACAACCTGTACAACCTCTTACACAGCAGAGGGCAATACAGAAACCTAAGCAACAGCAGCAGCATGTTATCCAGCAGGTATTTTTATTAATTTGTATTTCACTATTGCAAATACTTTGCTAAATAGTTCCAGTAGCTGCGTATAGTGACTGTAAAATTATACTGGTACTTGATTGGAAGAAATGGCTTGTAAACTTGGCAAGTGTGAAGTCTTGAGTAAATTATAATAATTTTATCGGAGTCAGACAAATGTCTGATTAACTACACAGTTGCTCAGATGTTGTTTGACAATTGCTGAGGAATCTTATCACTGGTAAACAGTCAATGTAATCATGAACTTGGACAAAACATTGTTCTGTGAACCATCAGATATTCTTCACATTGATACAAATTTGACAAAACAGTTGAGGAATTTCACATTGTTTGAAACATGTTTTGTGCTCAATCAAGTATTCTTTATCTTGAAATGAATTTGAAAACGACGTTTGAACAGAAGCTTGTTGAAACGTATTTTGTGCACAATATTCCAAGTCAATGCATATTCCAAGTCATCTGTCAAAAGGGCATGCTGAAATTGAGAGTACTGTATGCTGTGTATACTGCCTATTTTGAACAGCAAGCAGAGGAGAGCAGTGAGAGTGAAATGGAAAGTGGAAGTGAAGCAAGTGACGTGGATGATGACGAAGATGATGATGATGTAGAAAGTAACGATAACAATCAAGACAGTGATTATTCTCAAGAAAATAGTTCTCCTGTGAAGAGAAAGTCCACAAATGAATCTGGTGAGTCCAGATTTTCAATTGAATACATTACAATTATGTTCAGTCGTTATACTGAGCACTTCCTTCAGTGAGATCAAATTCCTTCTTATTTTCTTCTGCCTTTGTTTTCCTTGAGTGATATTCTTTTAGTGAGATTCTTTAGCGAGATTAACAGTAGGGTTGACTGGGTTAACAGTCTATTAGTGTAATTTATTGTGCCCCAATGTGGCTTTATATAATGTGCTATGCCCAGATGATTTTACTCATCATAGTGAAACTTGTGGAATGGTATTGTAGGGTGTGTTGTGTTTTCCACCCGCAGGTCCACCTCGTAAACGAAGAGTGGTTGTGATTGATGAAGAACTCATGAAGATTCCATTGGAGAAAGGGTACTAATGTTATTACTGCATTAATAGTATGGTTTTTATTATCTTTGACCCATTAAGGTCGAGTGCAAAGATCTTTTGCTGCCGAGTGAAGGCACTCATTATGTACAAGCTGTGACACCTGACAATTTGTTGTGTGACAACAATGCAAGGCCTACCTTAATGGGAATGTAAAACTTTGCAAGGTTTTAATTAAGCCTGTTCCACAGTTTCGTCATCAAAACAGACTGTTTAGTGGGTTAATTTGTTTGTTATATACAGGTGGAGACGCCAAACAAAACTTCGACCAGCAGTTGCTAGTGGTGGTTTACGAGGAGATGTATATTATTTTGCTCCTTGTGGCAAAAAAATACGTACCTACCCGGATGTTAAGAAGGTGAGAATCGTGGTGCAGGTGGTAGATGAAGATAGTTGCTGTGTTATTTCTGGGGTTTACTCTTGTCCATTTTGTGTGTAGTATCTTGACAAGAATGGAATAACAGACCTGGATTTGACTCATTTTAGCTTCAGCATGAAGCTTCATCTTGGAGAGTTTTTGGAGTGCATGCAGGTAATGGAATATACAGTACAATATTTTATTGTTTTCCTTTTTGTTTTTCAGAAAACAAACATTCTATATTTCCAAGGACCCAGCAACAGTTTCCTTTATTAAATTAAGTTTGCAGATTTGTGACCTGCATTAATGAGTAGAGTTGTCTGGCATTGAATCACTACATTTGCCAGAGCAGAATAACACAGTGTGTGCAGTGGGGCATATGTTTGCTCAGAGGGCTGCTATAAAAAATGTTTTAAAATTTTGTTGTGTAGAACAATGAGTTCCGCACTCTTACTGAAGAAGAGATACAGGAAAGAAGAAAGACAGAAAAGCAAAAACAAGAAGAGAAGCAAGCGACGCTGTCCAAGCGAAAGGAGAAAAAGAAAGAACAGCAAGGTAGTTATTGTATTTCATACTTGCTCTATTTAAACAATATTGAGCACTCTTTAGTATTTCGTGGACTGAACCCACTGACATATATACAACTGGACTGCTTGCTCCTATGCTTTTTGACTTGAGGCTTGTGTGGTCAATTGAAAGTCACGAAGGCTGACGAATATGAGAGTATTGCGACATCGCTGGCTCTTTAATAAAGTAAGCAA
>JAODVM010377317.1:0-27414 GCA_025400095.1 Phenganax marumi
ATAAACATTTTTCTCTGAGTCCTTGTCATATTGTCAGTAATAATATTAAAAGGAAATAGCACTTGTTCTCGAAGTATCAATGAAAAATCGCACTTGTGCCTGGCGAAATATTCGTAATACCGCTCATGCTCTGCACTCGCGGTATTACGAATATTTCGCAAAACACACGTGCGATTTTTCATTAATACTTCTCGAACCGTGCTATTTCCTATACTAATTTCAGATGCATCATAAATGCCAGGAATTCTTACTGAAGGCAACTTTTCAGGAATCATTCCCTTAAACAAAAAGAACAAATATTGTTTCAAAATGGAGTATATAATGATCAATAACCTTTGCCAGGATATTTCAATATATTTACATGAAGGAACAACTAAACATTTTCTCACTTTGGGATGTGGTAGCCCGCCTAAAATGATAAAAAATATAATACATTAATAAAGATTTTATATTTATGTTAATACCATACTGTCACTTCCTGACCTATACCTACCCCAGTTTTGAAGTCTTCTATTTGATAAGTTTGTCCATTTTGGTTTTGGAGCAGCATAAACCTAACAGGCAAACCAACAAACTTCAAATGTCTCTTACAAACTAAGGGGTTGGAATATTTGAATATACACTTTCCAGAATCACCATGAAGTTTCTGCAAGGCTTTAATTTTTTCTTAAACACAAAGTAGTCGGGGGGGGGGGGAGGGACTACTCTGCATGAAAGTGAGTCTGATATACAAAGTTTGTTCTTAAACCTGTTTTGAGAGAAACTGTTCTTCTTCTTCAGTTATAAAGTTTGGGATGTAGTAGAGTTTTGAGAATGCCTTCAAAAATGCAAGTATAAATGAAGAACATAGCATTTGAGATTATTAATAATTAAACTTCGTAAAAACATTTCAAAATTAGAAAGCAAGGTAGAAAAGGGTTACCTTAGAAAGACAGAACTGTTCTACGTCCAAAGCCATTTAAATTTCAGACAGAAAATATCCATTTATAACAAAAACTTAGTCCAATTTTGACATTTTGTATAAAACTTACAAACCAACCGGGAATTTGGAGCCTGGAGATTAGTCAGATTTACGCAATATTATTGTCACGTGCTACAACAAACGTTCATTGTCTTTCGCGTGAATATTATATTTTGAGGAGTTTGGTAGTCAATATATTTTTCTTAGCAAGGCCCTGGCTATCCTTCAAATACTCTACAAATATTTTTTTCATGCACCGTCTTCTTTCAAAAAAATCGATGCAGTTTGCAGCGACAAGGGAGTTTTGTTACGCCTATAGTATTGTCATTTTAATTATCGCTTCGGCAAAAAAAAGAAGGGCAAAACTGTGCGTTGGCCGGGAATCGAACCCGGATCTACTGCTTGGAAGGCAGCAATGCTAGCCTTTACACCACCAACGCCCGGTGAAAACAGAGGAGAAAAAGCAGAATATAGAGGGTTGTTTGTTGCAATTTTAAAATGTCACGTGATGAACTACCACCAATTAGAAGTAAGAATAATGAGCGGGAAAAACAAGTAAACCGTTGAAAAGAGAAGCCTTTAGCGCCCAAATCTTCACTGCGTACGCCAATTTCCAAAAAAACAACATAAGCTCCCAAAAAACCGTAAAAGAAACGGTAAAACAGAAGATTAAACGCAAAGAAAGGCAACAGAAGTTGTCCAAAGATCTTTAAGGTATAAAGATATCTTATTTGAGTTTTTTTTGTACAGATTTTGAGTATGTTTCACCTTAAAATGTTATTGAAAGTAAGAAGAGCTTGCTGGCGAGTTTTTAGGCTTCTTTTTGCCGATCTTTGGCAAATTCACCAAAGATATTGTTGTTTTACTTTGTTCACTGGGTCTCCGTTGGTTGGGGAATGTGTTTCACAGAAATTTTGTACAAATTAGTGCATTTAGAGCAGAACAACAGCGCCCACAGGAATTTTTGTAACCGAAACTTTGCCAATTAGAAGTTGCCTAAAGTTCTTCTCTGCCTTTCTACCGGCAAAATAAGCACTTAATTCCACCAAAATAGTTTTCTAAGTATTAAAAGTATTAAACTTAGTACCTCTATCGGTTGTTCTGCATGATATTTTGTTAATTTTACGGCACGTTTTCCGGCTGTTAGTTTTGTTCAAACCGAATGCGGAACAAATTTTGTGCAAACTGGAATGTGGAACAAATTCCATACATCTTACTATAAAGTTGAAGAAATGAAAAGGAGGATGAAAATAAAAAATATGATGAAGACAAGAAATACAAAAGTCATATTATACATTATACAAGGGAGAAAGGTCAACAAATAGCATGAAAATGAGGTGGAAGACTGTGAAGTCATGCAAAAGTGAAAATACATAACCTTAAAAATAAATGGCTTGGCTACATCTGCACAAAAAAGAAACAAACGTATTTCGCAAACACAAAAGGAAATCCAAAATTATGACACCATGAAATTGTCAAATTATATTTTACATACGAATCTATATACTGCATTCTCACACCTGCTCCTAGCTTTCTCACAGATAGTATACAGCCTATAAATATTCTAAATAGATTGCAAGAATTTGGTAAAAATTAGCTATGCTGTAGATGCTCCATTAGCATTTGCTGTTTGCTGTTCAGGTGCAACATTATTGGCAAAAAAACCTTCATCAGTGGTACACTCCTTGACAGTTATCGTTCCTTTAGCCGTAGTGACATCGGTAATAACGACTTTGTCAACCAAACTCAAATTAGGACAATCACTGACCTCAGCTAATCTTTTATCAACACCCTCATTATCTTTAGCAACTTTCAGATATTTGTTCTCAGAAACAGGGGGTAACCAGTGTTCAATAAGTACAGGGGGTGGCCTGTCTTCCACAGGTATAGGAGGTTGCGTGTGGTCCACAGAAAGGAGTGAAGGTCTCTGCTCTACAAGTTGAGGAGGTTGTTGATGTTCAACAGGCACTGGAGGGGGTTCATGTTCCACAGGCACAGCCTGTGGGACTGCTTTAGGCTGCAATACCTTAGGGTCGTTGTCAGCTTGGGGTGGCGTAACAACAGGTTCACTTTCACTAGAGTTATCAAATATTTCTTTGGGCAACTCTTCTGATACAGCTTCAACAACAGGCAGATGAGTCTTTTCTTTTTTTATAATGAGATGGTCTGCTGTTTTTTCTAAAGCTAAAGCAGACTCTTTCGATAAGTCGGCGATCTTAGAAGTTTCAGCAACTAACTCAACCTGAGCCACTTTATCCTTTTCAGTGTCTTGCAGTTTTTCCTTGCTGTTTTCACTGATTCCAAGAGCATGACTAGGACCAGCTTGGTCAAGTGAAACTTGGTTCTCATCTGCTGTAGGCTCAGCTTCACAGCCAGTGAATGAGACATGTTCATCTTCGACTTCCACTAATTCGTCGTCAACTTCCTCTGGTTCCTAAAAACACATTTAGCACTTTACTTCTCTCCTATAGTGGACTAAAGGATCATTAGTTGCACAATCAAAACTCGTTCAGCCATAACTAAGTGTTTCCTGGCCTTGTTCACTAAAAAATTGGGTATTGAGCATAATAAGTTGATCAAAAGTTACATATAAAAATAAAGAACATTGTCTCTACCTCAGTTCTTCGTTTCTTGGCAAAACCTCGCTTCTTTTTCTTCTCATGTCTAGAACCGAATACAATGATTGTTTTAATTTCTTTAACGTAACTCTTCTATTTCTCAATATTTCCAACTGCGACCATTACGTAGCTTTTGTTGTAAGCTATACCCAAACTTTATTCATTTATCAACTTGTATACTTGTTTGATATATACATTCTTATCAGTGGTAAACAGAATACATACGCTTCTTCAAAGGCAAGCAATAAACGCGGATCGAGAACATTTTCTTTCGGTTCCCAAGTGTTATATCTACGAGTGAAAACCTTGTTGAACAAACATTACAACGTATTATTGAATATTGAATATAAAGTTTGTTAGTGTCCTTACTTAGCTGACCAGCCTTTCCATTTTATTAAAAACTCGACTTTGTTCTGCAAGAGACAGACGAAAGGAGTTAACTGTGTGAAGGACATAAAGACAGCTGAAAATATTACATAAAATTTTCGTGTATCTCGCCCACCTCTCTTCGCCGTTTTTTTAATATTTTTTCGGCGGCATAAATCCCAGTTTGTCTGCCGCTTTTCTCCATTACAAAGTGCTGCGATTGATATAAAAAAACGGAAGACTTATGAAGAACAAAGACAATATTTTGAGTAAAGAGAGAATTTACATCTCATTATTTTTGTTTTGAAACGTGTGGGTTCTTTCTCCTGTATTATGACGACTTTCTTCCTATAGGGGGTTACAAATTCCGGGCGGGAAAAGCAAACTATTATGCCACCTATAGACAATAGTCAAGTATGTAATAATAAAATTAAAATTATTTTTCTACCATACAACAATGTGCAAACTTAAATCTTGCACAACAATAATTCCAAAAAACTTTTGTTTTAAAAAGTTATTTTCCTTGCCGAAACCAGTATGGGGTGACCCCATACTTCATTGCACTCCACAACGCATCACCAGTCTGTTGTTGAATCTCCTTATCATGGACAACTTTATTAGTGACCTCTAGACCAAGCATAACTGCCTCGTTCTGAAATGCCTGAGAGGCTAAAACACTTCTAAAAAACTCAGAAACTATCTTTTGAACTTCAGGGTCTTTTGTCAAAGTTTGCAGGAGTATGTTGCATGTCTCTTTTGTTTTTGGGTCTTCAATGAGATTCTTAATAAACCCCAGTAGTAACTCTTTGGTGTCTTTATCATTCAATACAGAATGAAGAGTGTTTTTCACAACTTCCTGAACTTTGCTCTGAGTTTGAGGATGATTTAAAATGCTCATAGTGAATTCTACCGCTGTGCCTCTGACATCATCTTGCTGCAACACAGCATTGAGGAATTCACTAACTAAAGCAATCGTGTCCTCTTCTGTGGCAAGTCTCTCCAAAACTCCTTTCGTCATATCATGGGCTTTCAAAATCACATTTTCATCAGCTAGGACATGAATAGAGAAGCATATTGAATAAAAGCAACTACACCTGTATGAGCAATTCTTCATTCAAAGCAGAAGACATCTTACCCATTGACCTTGAAGCAACATCAGCAACCTCTTCTGCAACGTTAGACCTCAAGTCATCTCGGAATAAATAGACACCGGCCAAAATCACAACAACTGTCGACAAGCCCCACCTTAATATGGAATAACCATGGAAGCGAGATGATTCTTCAAGTTTATGAATTCTGCTAACAAGATATGGACCCCAATGCTCACTGTCAGCAGCTGGAGATGTTTTTGAACTCGAGTTGAAATGCTGCCTACACAGCCTCGAATTAATACTGTGTAGTTCATTGCAGCTTGTCCAGACTGGAAAGTTTGCAAAATGCGCAAAGGATAAAAAGTGTTCGCCAAAAATATGTGCATATAATAATTAAAAATTTCGCAGACAAGCAATTTCTGTCGCGCTCAAAAAACAAGAAAATGGCTGTTTATATGCTTGCTGTTTCCTGTGGATTTGGCATACGCTATCATATACATTATTATCAGCGGAATCGTTTGTGCGCAAATAGTGCTTTTATGTTCAGTTGCTGCACAGTCTGCGCATACATGCACCAATTTCTAAAAGTGCGCATATGCAGACAGTTGAGCATTAAAAGTGCGCAAGGGAGAAATCCTTTGCGCAGGACAAACTTTCCAGTCTGGCAGCTTGTCTGCCTGCCAAATGTTTCAGTAATACGTTTAGGAAAAAGACCCTTAGGATTTGCTGAGCTTAATAAATGAAACTGTTTGCTACGTTTGGTTAGGTCCTCTTTGAAGCACCTAACAGTTGTTCTTCCAAAAACAAACCAAGAAACAGCTCTTTTTGGGAGCATATCTAAGTATTGATTTTGGAACCGTGACGTCATGCTTCGACAAAGGATACCGGACAAATTTGTTCGCGTGGAATATTCATTGGCCCCTTTTTTTCCTATATTTTTTGTAAATACAATCATAAAATAATTAAATCTTAAAAGTATTATTTAAGAGTCTTCAAAAAAGGACCAAAAATAGTTGTTGGGTTCGAAAATTTAGTCCCATCACCAGACTTGGAAAGAGTGTGAAACTTTCCAAGATGGCGGACGAAGGAGTGAAGAAAAGTGTTTGGGAAAATAAAATACAATGGACGGCGAGAAGAGAGTTTATAGAAAGCCACGAAGGAACTATTCTCATTGATCAATTAGATGCTCTGTCTATGGTTTGGGCTAACATGAAATTTTTGGGTTGCCGATACCCAGCTGCTACGGAAGAAAGAGTTAAACATCTTGAATCATCATGCAGTTCAGCTATAGACATCCCTGCTGAAATAAAACGCAAGCAAGAGGAAGGAAAGAAAAAGTCAATTATTAAAGGTCTTACACTGTACACCCGTGATTCGGCAGGGCCAGAAAACCCAATCAGTTTGCTATACGGAAGTGTTCAAAGAGCTAAGAAGAGTATAGAATTTCAAGAATTGGGTGTAAGAAATGGATTTTTCAGCTGTGCTGTTGTTATTGATGGTATTTTAATAGCTACAGGAGAAGCAAAGAACAAAAAGGAAGCTAAACGTGTATGTGCTGAGCGAGCAGTTAACATATTACGAACAAGTCAGCCTGTTGTTGATGAAGTATTGAAGCATAAGAAAATGCAAGTTATTGAGAAAGATTGTCTAGCAACAGGGAAGAAAATAGAACCTCCAAGAATATCTGAAACTAACCTAGGCAACCAAATGTTGCGGCGAATGGGTTGGACAGGAGGTGGGTTGGGGTCAGAGGCAAACAAGGGCAGGACAGACCCGGTATTTGCAGATGAGACACAGGGGAGGTGGGGGCTTGGAAATCAGAGTGGTGATAAAATGGTGAATAAGATCACTGTGAAGAACACTATAAGGAACTTCATCATGAATTCCAACAAGAACGAGCTCAGGTTTTCAAGCGACTTATCCAGAGAGGATCGAGCCATTGTGCATAAAATTTGCCAACAAAATGGCTTGAGACATAAATCATATGGAACAGGGAATGACAGATATCTTGTCATCAGTAAACAGTAATGAGCTAGCTAGGGGAAGTGTAAAATTTTTGTTCTCTTCATCTTATGTTGTGAATAAAATAGTGATGATGTATTTAAAATTTTTTCACTGGTAGTTGCGAAAGTTGATCCAAAACCAGGGGGACAGGGACAAAACCTCTGAAAGGAAATTCTTTCTCATTTTGAAGTTTGTCGTTCCCAGTCTGTCACAAGGCGGGATTCAGCGCGAAATATTCTGATATTTAAACCAGATTTAAACATTGGTTCTCAAGATCGCTGACTGAACAATTTGTAGTGTACATATACTAAACACAAAACATGTCTAAAAGCATCAAAGGAAGCCCACCAAGCGAAAGAATACGCGGCGAACAAAAACAGAAAACAAGTAATTTTTTCGTGAACGCACTACAAGATTCTATGCATGGTTCGACAAGCTACATATGGTTCAATATTTACACAGACACAAACAAAGGAAGTCCATCGTTCATATGTAATGGATTCATTAATGATATGTACGTAGGGGAAGGGCGACATGAAACTCAAGGCACAGCAGCAAGAGACGACTGTGCTAACAATATTGTTGACTCAATACTGCTCGGGGAAATTGCAGTTGAAGAAATAATATTTCGAAATCTTACCAACTTGTTGCCAGTCTATTCCCCCCTGTATCGACGGACTTCTTATCCGCCACGCACAGCTTATACAACACGAAGGTTCATGCAAGGCACACCTGTACCATACCTAGAAAGTAGTCTGTCACAGCCTGATACTAGCTCGGTAAAGGGCAATGGTAGCTTGGTAGAGTATGATAGTGGTTTGATGAAGTGTGACAGTAGCTCGGTAACACATGATAATTGTACACCAATGTGTGATGATGCTCAAGCAAAGCACGATACTACCTCAGCAACACATGGCAGCAACTCATCACCTCTTCCCTCAACCTCAAGCAGTGTACTATGTCCCAAAATCCCTGAGAACACTGTCATTTTAGGCAGCACACAAACATTATCAAGCAAGAGTTCTCAAAGCAGCAGGCAATACTCAACTAAAAGCAATTCAAAAACAGGCATCATGCAGAAGGAATACCCTAAAATACCTGAGAGCAACACTGGTCACCAAATGATACAAAAAATGGGTTGGAGAGGGGGAGGACTGGGTCGTGAAGGAAATCAAGGGACAGAAGAACCAGTGACATTGAATGAATGCCATAAAAGACAAGGATTGGGAATGAACACCTGTCCAGCACAGTTGAAGCATGGTGGTATGAAGTCTAAGAAAGGTTGTACCAAAGACTCTTTGCAGCAAAATAAAAAAACACGAAAGCAGGGAAAAAAGTACCACAAACACCCCACAGCAGGAAAAAAAGTGACTTCAGGATCCAAATCTGGATGTGCTGCAGCCAAGCCAGACAAAAAGGCACTAAGATCAATATGCATCATACCCAAGCAAGATCAAGCAACGTCAAAATCTAGAGGTATGGCAACCAAGCAAAGCAATGCACACACAAAACGTAAAGATCTGCCCAAGGCAGCCCGTAAGTATGTCAAAAAGTTCATGAAGAGCGGTGACTCTGCAATTTTGATGAAACGCGACTGGTTACCAGGCTCCTACAAACTCTTGAGACAACACTGTGCTTCTTTGTCTCTGGAGTGCCATTTTGTAGGAGAAGACCCGTCTGATCAGGTCATCATACGTAAGCCATCTTCTTGGACATCAACACGTGTAGGACAGATTTGGACTGGAAGGCGCGTGCGCAGTCTAGTTTCACAGATGAGACGAGAACAAAAACCTGTGACACCATCCAATGTTAACACCACGCTTTGGCCATCATCACATATCATCAGATCAAGCAAGCATAAATCAACTGGTGCATCTCCTTCCAACATGATATCATCCAGTGTTGTCGATCTACAAAGCAGTCCGGCATCAACTAGTACAAATACGAAGACCACAGCGACCAAGCTAAACCATCAGTCGGGTGTAAGATTACCTATGATGGACATTGAGAACAATGTTGCTCCAACAATAATGGACAAAACTGTGACTGTCATAAACACTCGTTCTCAGATCACCGGACCCCCTCCAGAAAACCAATCTACGGTCTTACAGGAAAACTGTACTGATACAAAAAAAGGAATTGTCACAGCTGTGTTGGAAAACCTAAAGCCATCAACAAGAAGTCGCGCGGAAATCATGGCTCCCTCTCAGGAAGCACACGTCTCTTCCTCTGGAACAAATGCACTTGCCGCAAGAAAGCATCGCTTCGTCAACATTTCGACAGAAGATGGCTTAAAGATAACCACCATGAGTAGCAAACGTAAAGTTACCATTCTGTCGCCGAAAACAGAACAAAAGAATGCAAAACCAGAAGAAATAAGTGTGGCAGTGTCGAATAAGGCATCGAGTGCACCCAAACAACTTGTTATCAACCTAAATGCACCCAAAGTTGCAGCAATTAAAAAATCCTTGGCCAGCACTATTAATGAGCGTTCATCTGCGGGAGGTTCGTTGAAGTCCAAAGACCTTGACAAGCCCACTGTCACTGCAAGCCGACCCAAGAAACCAGCATACAAAGGTCGATATCTCTGGATAAGCCCCTCACTAGACAAAAACAAGTCTGATGAGGAAATCAAAGCACCAGTAGTTGCAAGGCATGTCCTACCACCCACTGTATGTAGAAAAAGGCAAAGTGAGAATGTAACTGGAGGGCAGCTAAAGAAATTAAAAGTTGAGACCTCAATTTCTGCAGAGAAAGATTCCACCTCTTCAGAAAGATCTTTAAAACTGCCAGGTCCTGGTTCACCTACTCCAAGAACCTTTGAACCAATGGCAAGTGGTTTGACCAGGACAACAACTAGTTTGACTACTACACAGGGTTGCACTACAGAGCAAGCGTCTGAACTGAAGTCAACAGATGAAGACTCAATGTCAGTCCATTCAGCACCATCCTCGATACCACCCAGCTGTACTGAGCACACTCCACCACAGCGGACAACTTTAACATCACAGCTCAGTACAAACAGAATCAAAGAAGGCCTTCCTCAGCTGCCAAAGTTGGACGACTTGAAAGTTTGCGACCATCTCATGACTGTCTTCTCAAATTTCATAATCAGCGAAGACACAGAACTGGAAATATCGAGGCCATTATCCAGGAAAGAGAGACTGTGTTTGTACATGATGAGTGATGAATACGACTTGCATTTCATGTCGTTCTCTAGTGGTGATGAGAAGAGAATTTTGATTAGAAAAACAACAAGTTGTCAAGATGTGAAGAACCTGTAACTTGCTAAGTTTGAAAGTAGCGTGTGTTGTGTTTCATAGTACAAAGTTTGCTACGAGAACGGACTTTGTTAAATATTCAGTTTTTGAGATAGTTTCTATCAATATTGTTGCATGTGACTTCTAAGTTAAACGTCCTCGTGTTATGTTTCGTTTTACATTAAAGAAAATACAAAAAAGAGTTTGTGCTGAAGTTTTCCGTTAATAACTACTTTGGTAAAATGAAGCAATATTGTATGCTTTTCAAGAAACAGGACTTTAACTGACATATATTAGTTTACAATTTAAAATAAATATTCCTGTTCGTTATTGACATTGTGTATTGATAAAACTTGTCTTAAACTATATCCATTTATCGTTAAATATTGTTATCGTGGGAAAAAGTTAAAAGCTTAATTTTTCAAATCTCAACTTCTCTTCAAAAATGTTAACGTTCAAACACAACATAGAAAACAATTCAAACTACTTCACCTGACGTTGCCCGAACGTGCAGCAGTGCCTTACGCGCCACACTCGCCTTGGCAATCTTAGGAGTACGACCAATTGAGTGGAACTTACCAAAACCCTGCACAGTGACACTGCTTTTGTACTGCCTTGACAGCGTTAGACGAGCCAAGCTAGATAATGAATACAACCATTGAATATCATTACCATTTTCGATAGAACTAGAGATCTAACTTCTAGCAGGCTGGTTTCCAAACAGTCCTTATAACGTTGGTGAACTCCTTTGTCTATTATATCCTTTCTTCTTGAATGGTAAAAACGAAAGTCGAAAGAGGATTTGTACCTGAACGTTACTTTGTCACCATCAGGAAAGGTTTCTTTCAAAAGTCTGACTGGGGATCGGGGAATGTTGTCTTTGTAGTAATCTAGAAAAACAAAATATATTTTCATAAACGCCAGGTTTCATCAGTAAAGATTAACATTAAACAGTGGTAATTACAAGGAAAGCAGTTAACAGGGCTATTGAAAGTAGCATTCAAAAACTAGCTAGAATACGTACTTATAAAAGGCATGAACATAGGGAGTAACATGTCCCATACAAGCCAGAGCTCCATGCCAGAATCAAGAAACACGGCGCAGATCACTGCTTCAAACACGTCTCCTAAAACTTTGGGAACTTCCACGGATCTATCTTCTACTCCTTGACTGCCAACCACAAAAGCATCAATTGATGTCTAAGAGAGAAATATTTCAGAGTGAACAGATAGAACAAAAGACGCTGGCCAAGTGTTCAAACCACCTCTCTCCACGCAATGACCAAAGATGGCTGGTACCATCAAAAATCCTGAAAACATATACCTCACCTTCCATGAAGCACCTTGTTTCAATTTCTGTTCTTCAAGGAATTCTAGGAATTGCAAAATGACGTTGAGTAATGGCGGTGACATGTGCCTCAGGTTCAGATGCAAATTGTTCTGGACAGCGAGGAAGGCCAGCGTGAAGTTATTAACAAGGGCAGAGCGAAAGTCAGTGACATCGCCATGATTAAGACATGGGAAGTGATCAAACAGATAGCGAGTAACAAGGTAATCCAAGACGGCGTCGCCAAGGAACTCCATCTTCTGGTACGTTCCTCCAACCTGTGACAACATCCTCGAGTACGAATCATGCGTAAGTGCTTGGAGCAGAAGTAGTTTGTTTTTGAAGCAATATCCAAGCTCTAATTCAATGTGCTCAAAACTCGGCAGCGGTCTTTTGAAGAACTGCTCGCTGTTCAGATTGTTCTCAGGAAATTCCTCAAGGGCTACCTTTTGTTGCTCACTGGGAATGTAGTTTACACCACCTTGATGTACTATCTGTTGAAACAGGGCTTCCAGCTCATTGCAAGTATACTCTAGAACACCCAGCCATGTTAAAAAACGCCTCGCTGTATCACGACCACAACTCACTAAGGTCGCCGCGATCAAAGCCTCGACGCAGTTAGCCACATGTTTATCTCCAAGGACTATGTGAGTGCAGCGGTTCAGAGACGAATTCTCAACACCGTTCTTCACCGACGGTTCTAGGATAAAACCAGGGGGAACTGAAGTGTTGGTTAAATCCGGAGGAGTGATTGAGATAAAACCAGGTATGCCAAGTCGACGACCCTGCGCGGACAGCAAGTCGTTAGAGACGAGATGATTACGATATACTGACAATGCCCATTCATCTTTCTTCAATCCACTGAGGAACAACTCCAAACTCACTTCCAACTTTAACCAAGAGTCTCCTAGCACTTCTAACTCTTCAGAGTGAAACTGCTGACCAGCAGACTTTGCAGTGAGGGCGTGCATGACTAGTGCCATGCTTGGACCAGAATCATCACTTTTGCCAAGACAGCCACTCACCCCAGCCTCTCGATGTATTCTCAAGACCATCTCATGAGCTCTTAGCAGAGCCTCGATACGATACACGACCGCTGGAAGGTATCGCGCCAGCGACCAAGCGGAAGCAGATAATGGAAGCGTGGAACATAATTCAGGAATAAGATGAATCTCTGTTCTTGAAACTTTCTCCTTAGCAGCACCATACACCTCAGTAGTTTGATGCCTGTGACGGGGAACGATGAAATTCACCTGAGCAGGCAGATGTTGGACTAGCAATAACGGTTGCTCTGGACTCACTTGGATCCCGTAACGATTCTCATAATACTCTGCAAATGTGGCTGCGACATCTTCATTAGGAAACGGCGATGCAGGTGTGAGATCGTGACAAACTTTAATCACAAAATACCTTGAGTAATGCGTCTGATTTGCGCTCTCGTTCAACCTGCGTACGATCTTGTTCTGAAAGAAAGTACAATCCTTGGAAGCTGAGTTTGAGTTTAGGTCAGACTCGAAGAAGTTTGAAAATTCTTGAAGAAACTTTTGATGAATGTGGACCCCATTGCAAATTGTCTTGGCGGTTGGCAGCAGAGGAACCACAAGGTAACCATCACTATCGGATAGCACGGTGGACTGTGAGCCAAATTTGTGCAGTTCTGCAAACACGTAGTGATGAAACAACCTGATGCAGCTCAACGTCTTGTCGTCTACCTTCACTGAAGTACTCGCAGTCAGGCTGACTTCAACATCGCTTTTGCAAGTGTAGATGAAAAATGGCTGCATCTAGAGGACAAAGAATAGCCTGAGTACAGTTCACCATACAGTAGCTGAAGTGACACCCGTGACTGTATTATCTCAGAATCTTCCTGCTCCCCAGAGTATGCTGTGTTTGCAGTTGTAGATCAGGAAAAACTGCAACTACGGTACCAGACGTGAAACTTTAAAGGAATATGGTCTAACCATTGTACTCTTAAACTAAAATAGTGAAGCAGCTACATAGGTCTCATCCTTAAGTATGCATGCTTACCTTGGGCAATGGTTTTCTTGACAGTATACCGAGCTCAAATTCGGGCTCCGGCAAACTATGAAGCGACCCCGATCTGGAATGCCTGTAAATTGTCGGGTCATCAAATTGAATCTTGTAAAGGAATGACATTTCATTCTCGCGAGGCATGTTCTCTTGAAAAAATGATGGCACCTGAATATACATAATTCAGTTTGTTTAGGTTTCCTACTGAATCAAAAAGAGCTCTTATACTAGACTTAGACAGAGAACAATTTAGCACTTCGGTTACCTTGATTTCATAAGCTCTCTTGCGTTTATTTGTTCCTGCTCTTCCCTTGCCTTCATCCTCCAGTTCAAAATTTTGCAGTTTCTGGTTATCCCCATCAACGTAGAGGTCCTCAGTTAAGTCCAAATTATCATCCATCTTACCGTTGGCGTGAAGGATCTTGACACACTCCAGTGACGTCAACATTCGTGACTTCAACATTCCTAATTCCAAGTCACATACATCGGTTAAAAGAACTGGGGGACCCTGCGAAAGGTCAAGAATGGTAGTGAAATGTTTTCTTTCCTCACAGGATTGAGGCAGGAACCTGAAGTCATACAAGGCGCGGTTGTTTAAAGCAAAGTTACCTGAATAACAGTGCATGAAGAAGAGCTCAACGGAAGATAAAGTTTAGTCGCGAGTTCCACACGATTTCCTGTCAAGCATTTCTTCTCCGTCGTAATCTCCACGTGAAGATTACAGAAATCCCCTCTGTTCATCCGACGACAATATCTAAACAATGAATTGACGAAGTTCTTAATCCGCAATCTCGCTCTAATGCTATAAACACAACGTATCCAAGGATTTAGTGCCATGTTAATTAAAAGGGCAGGGTTCATCCACGGGGTCTCCGATAAACTTGCTTGGTTTAGAAAATGACCTGTTAATGATATGAATACTTTCTTCCATAGATACAGAGGGACCCTTCTCTCCAAACGGCATATAACAGCACTGAGGTTCTTCTGCAACACATCTTAGCCATCTTTCTTTAGTAGCTTGTGAAATATATCCTGGTACTTGTTCTGCCAGGACTGATTCAATATCACTGAACACCTGAGAACGAAGGCAATAATAGTTGACACGAAAAAGCCGCACTATACAAGTAGTAGTAATGCATATAGAACGTTATAAGTTCAAACAGAAACAGGCTAGTTCACATTTGAACTCCACACAGTTTTCCTTATCATGCTTCTTTGATTACAAGACGGGAGTCTAGTTCAAGTTAAGTATTTTATCTGCTTCCCTTCAGGTTTACCTTTAAATTCCGTTCAACAAAGGCTGTGCATCTCTGGTGGATGACTAGTATCACTTTCGGAGTTAGACCTCTTATTTTATTCTTAATGGTGAACAGTTCATGGTAACTTGCTGGGGCTCCAAAGTACACAAGGACATTGAAAGTTGTCAATGAAAGGTCTGAGAACAATGGACGTGTAGTGACTAGGATATTCACCATTCCTTGAACCACTGCTTGAAGTGTATTCTCTGTGCGTTCATCTTCCTCCATGCTCCTAGTGTGAGTCACATAACCAGCTTTCATGAAACTGTACTTTTCATCGCAA
Source organism: Phenganax marumi (assembly GCA_025400095.1). Taxonomy (NCBI): domain Eukaryota; kingdom Metazoa; phylum Cnidaria; class Anthozoa; order Malacalcyonacea; family Clavulariidae; genus Phenganax; species Phenganax marumi. The sequence continues at coordinate 15,239 of JAODVM010377317.1, forward strand.
GATGACATATAATTGATGAATTTGCTAAACAGACGTGCGCAGGAGTTACTCCGAGTCACAATGATGCAGTGGAATTGAGATTTTTCACGAAGTTTCTGGACACATTTTACCACCATAGAGAGGGCACTTTTCGGTTCTGTCCCACCTTTACTTTCAGTTTCCTCTGCACGTTCAGGGAATTTCTCAGCATCTGTTAAACCACCAAGCTTGCTACTTTGCTCACTTTCTAAGTGGTTGGCACAAGGCTTTTGCTCATTCTCTTCAGCATGTTCCGAATTGGTGGAAGCTGGCAGCTTACAGTAAACTTGATAGGGTTGAAGTTTTTTCAATATCTCAAGCATCAAACAAGAATGATTTGCCATGCTTTCACATTTATTCTTTGCCACGTCATCATTCACAACTTTCTCAATAAAATCAAACAGTGTTCCACAAGATTCAATGGCCAGCCTCACAAAAACATCATTTTCCTGCCTAAACATCTCGGACAAAGTGTTCCGAATGCATTCTAGTCTAAAACTTAGACTCCATAGACCAAAAATCACCAAAACCTCCAATGACCATGCCAAAACAGCTCTTAATTTTGCAACAGATTTAGAAACACTGGGAACATTCAGACTTTGAAGGAAATTTGAATAGTCTTGCAAGACTTTCCAAACTTTTCTTTCAGTTGGGTTCAGATTTTTTGAACCATACGATATTCTTTCAACCACAATTTCCTCTCCATACGCATTCATGGATAAAATATCTTTTGACATGAATATTGGCAAGTCATAGGCGGTTTCTATGCTTTCAAGTTCAGTTTTTAAGTCCTGTGGGTTGCAAACTGCACTCAGATCCAACTGCATCAGATTGATTAATCTGGGCTTTGCTCCATCTTTTCGAAGTGTTTCTAATACTGCAGGGGGATTGGGATTCAAGGTAGTAATATTTATAACTACAGATATGTTACTAGCAGCAAGTTTTTGTGTTTCGATGCAATGCTGAAATTGAGTGGCAGAAGTGAGCATTACATTTTGGCTTCCTCTTAAGAACTCTGTTTGACTGGAAAACACAACAGGCTTCCTCGGCAACAATCGATTGAGTAGTTTGATCAGAGGTGTCCCATCTAATTCTAGTCAAAAAGAAAGACAGATAGAACAGAAACATTGAGGCGATTGATGCAAGGTGACATCGGGTTTCCACAGGAGGAGGTGCAAAACATACGGCTTCTGCATGCTTGTCTCAAGTTCTTATTTGAAATACCATCGAGCAATAGCAAGATTGTAAAACAAATATTTAATTCCACCAACCTGAATTGCTATCTGTCAAAACAACGGCCCACTTTTCACTTTCACTTTCACTTTGTGTATATTCAAGAATTACTTGATAGCAAATGAAGCTTTTTGAAGTTTGTTGTGAAAGCACTAATACACAGTCATTGTTGAAAGCGAGATTGAACAATTCTACCTCATGCTGTGGTCGCTTTAAAGATAAAACTGGAGTTACACTCCTTGTCGCCGCCATTTCTCATTTTAAAATTCGTCAGCAAATCTAGAGAGGATATCATAGTTGTCTTTTACATGAAGTAATAATTAATACTGCTGAATTGGCAAAATCGTCTCATTGACAAACAAGACAAAAATAAAGTAGAGGAGAGTGAGACAAATAAAACGATTTCTGAACATATTTTCGTTCATATTGTTGTATATCCTTTGAAATTACATCTTCGTGCTTTGTTGCAAGTGTTGTATGTTTTGGCTTGGTCTCGATTTGGGGGGGAAATGGCGGCTAAAGGCAGTAAAGGCCCTTCTTCGAGAAATGAAGATATGAACATTGACGATTCTGTTCCTCAAATTATCGCCGATATTCGGAGACATCATAAGCAAGCTTATGCGTACATTGATAAAGCTTTAAGGATTGATGAGTCTGCTGGTGAGTTTATAAAATCATTTGCAACTAGCTGAAGAAATTTTTCAGATCTCTTTGTTAATAAATAGTTAAAAATAAAACGTATAAAGCGAAAATAAAACTCAGTCTGCAATAAGTCAAAATTTCCCCCAGGAAACTGTGAAGCAAAACAAAGAGCATTGGAGTGGTATAAGCAAGGAACTGATGAGCTGAAAAAAGGGCTCCAGTTGAAATGTGATCAACAAGGTACACGAATTGATAAAACTGGATTACAAGTGCAAGTTGGCCAAAGTAGAATGGTATATCCACACATGAACACAAACGTTTAGTGTACCTGGTTTTGTACAACTCAAAACGGTTCACGAACATTCTGTCTACCTCTTCCACTTTCTTCATACGTATATACACGTTTTCCCTGCCTTTAGGTGACGAGTGGGATCGTACCAGAGCTTTGCAAAGTAAAATGGAAAATAACTTACAAAGTACAACAGCAAGGATAAACGCACTAGGTTGGGAAATTTAAACATTTCTCACAAGTTTATTCATGTTGTCCAGACATTAATTTCCTCTCGTTTCATCAGCCACTCTAGTTTCATCACAGTCTGTCAACTCTAGTAAAGAAAGCACAAAAAGTCATGCAAAAGCAAGTATCACCAAGGCTTTCAAGAAGCCTTTCTCAAATGGACCAAGTAGCAGCAGCATGACCAGCTATAGTCAGCCAAGGACAACTACAGATAAACGAAGACCATCACAAAGCCCAAAACTGAATAGACATCCTGTACAAAAACCAGCTGAGGTAGACCATAGAAGAAATAAAAAAATGGTAGCCCACAATTGAAACAAACTTTAAACTGTTTTCCAGGTTGGCAGATCGTCAAGACTTCCATCAGCAAATTCTCTAGATGACCTGAAAAAAGATCAGAAGAAAAAAGTTTCTTATTTGAAAAACGTTGATTCTAAGATTGCCAGTAGAATTCTGGACGAAGTTGTGCAAAAGTTAGTCTTCCCTTCAACTAAAACCTTTTTCTCATAAAACTGATTATAATTTGCTTACCTCAGTGACTGCTTTTTCCATCTGAATGTTTCAGCTCACCAGATGTCACATTTGACGATGTAGGTCAGTGAAACCCTTGGAATATAAGTTGCTTCAATTTTCACCAACCTCTTTAAGCCTCAAATCTATTACATCACTTGTGATATAGCCGGCATGGAAAACGCAAAACGACTGCTGCAAGAGATCGTCATTTTACCAGCTTTGCGGCCTGAGGTATAATTCCATTTCATCTCATTGCTACTTGTCTAGTTACTAGAACTTCCTATGTCAATTATCGTTATTCTAATTGTACAAAACTGCGGTATATCGCAATTAGAACGTCGTTTTTCGTTGCAGTTATTCACAGGTCTAAGAGCACCAGCTCGCGGTTTATTACTCTATGGTCCTCCTGGTAATGGCAAGACAATGTTGGTAATTATACCGCGCTGCTACGTAATAACTGTACATTCTCTCTCGCATCATACCACTAAAATGCGTCACAAACTGTTTGCTGGTCAGTAAGCTTGCTTCAAGAACGCTACGTCTTTTTCCAGGCGAAAGCAGTCTCTCACCAGTCCAAAGCGACGTTTTTTAACGTTAGTGCAGCCACTCTCACTTCGAAATGGGTAAGCGAAACTTTTCTTTTCCGTTTTTCTCCCAAGTTCCAAATTCACGGTCTTTATATTTCTAGGTGGGCGAAGGAGAAAAACTCGTTCGTGCCTTGTTTGCTGTCGCGAGAGAATTACAACCTTCGATAATATTCATTGGTAATACAACTTCTTCCGTCTTTCACAGAAAAGGACATTGGGATCAAACGCTTCATAACCTCTTACTTTGCAGATGAGATAGACTCGCTGCTGTGCGAGCGAAAGGAAGGAGAACAGGAATCTAGTCGCAGAATTAAAACAGAGTTCTTGTTGGCTTTTGATGGTGTAAGTTTTGATCGTCATTCTGCGGACGCCATACTAACATTAGAGAACGGTCTTGCTGGATAATTTAGTATTGCAATTATTTCGCGTTTCTTGATGGTGATTTAAAGTACATTATATTGATTTAAATTACATTTAAATTGATTTAAATTACGTGATTTAAATCGCATTATATTCCCAGCTTACATCAGGCGAAGGTGAACGAATCCTAGTCATGGGGGCGACCAATAGACCTCAAGAACTAGATGACGCCGCGTTGAGGTAGTAGTTCGAACATCTTTCATAATTGTGACGTAGAACTGGGGCTATATACTTGAACTCGAATTGAATGACTAGTATTTACGAACGTTCTAGTTTGCGAAAGGACAGATCGAAACAAAAAACAAAGATGACATAACATTGAAAGGAAATTTTCTTTACATAGGAGACTGGTTAAAAGAGTCTATTTACCTTTACCGGACAGCAAGGTATATATGTTCAACTGTTCTTGTTAAAAAGCGTCTGTCAACTTTAACGGACAAACTATCCCTTTCGTAGACAAGGAAAATTCTGCTCGCGAAATTATTGACCAAACACAACAGTCCATTGTCGGACGTTGAACTGGAAAAGCTAGCTGAGTAAGAAATGCATCTGTCTGCTTTAAAATCTTCTATAACAGCGCCTTCTACATTAACAACGTTTTACATGCCCCTCAGACTGACAGAGAATTACTCAGGAAGTGACTTGACAGCCCTAGCGAGAGATGCCGCCTTAGGACCTATTCGAGGTAAGGCAAAGAAGATAGCCTGTGAACAGGCCTGAGAGTTGCAGGTGATGTGGTTTCTCAGGCAAGACGCGTGTTTGCTTTTTTCCCTTCAGAGATGAAACCCGATGAATTGCAAACGATTTCGGCAAACAAGGTACGAAGAGGAAAAAAGTCTCTAGTCATTTCTTGTTTTAACCTGTTTTTTGCCACATAGGTTCGCAGTATCAAATTCTCTGATTTTGTCGATTCTATGAAAAACGTAAGGGCAAGTGTTTCTTCTGAAACTCTGAAGATATTCCAAGATTGGACGAACACGTACGGAACTCAAGCGTAAGTTGGAAAACTTGGTGAAAACACACTGGGAATTGGATACTGAGAGAGTAGTGAACTTGTACAGGCAGTCACGAAAGGGTGTTTAGACATTTTCCCAACAACCTTTACAACTCTGTATTAGAAATTACCTTTAAATACGGCCTACTCATACTGGCAATTTTTGCTGCTGCGTCTCTCATATTGAGGGATGTGATAGAGTGCATAACTGGCGAGTGTATTTGATCCAACAATCTAGCCGAAGCTTTTTCATTTAACCTACTCAACCACATACGCGAAGAGGCGAAAAAGCGCGGCAAAAATCGCCCGTGTACGCGCCTACAGAAACCTGGAGCAGCGTACAGCATTTAAACAATGTTACAAAACAGTAGTAACTGAGACAGTTGAAAGGAAAATCTTACTAAATATACAAATGAAATTGCATTTAGCTTAATTAATTTCTTGAGAGACGGTCGCCATTGGATTCAATATTTCTTTGGTTTTCTCCACCACAACAATCTCTTGATAAACGTGCGTTGTGCTGTAGCGACGTCATTTATTACAGTCACGTAGACCGGTTGTAAAACCGGTTTGTCCACTTCCATGTAAGGTTCAGGGTCACTCAGTGACCTACGATGTCGCTGCCTGGATCTTGTGACTTTAATAAGCTCGAATAGCACAGAAAATGAGAGGATTCCAACTACGACTAAAAGGGTCACTCCGTAGTCATGCACAACTTTCAGGGATACAATAAAAGTAGACGCAACGATCAATCCAAAGATTAAATTTTGATTATTTCTTCCTTTAAATATAAAGCTGTGTTGAATATTCTGTATAGCTGATGTAATTTTCTCGAGCACGCCATGATTTAGAGCTTTGCACAATCCACCGGGCAAAGATTGCTCAGCTTTCTTTTGTAACGAGGGTTTCACTGACTCGTACATTAGATTAGGTCGATGAATAAATTGTAAGTCCACAGAAGTAATATTAACAAGGCATTCACGCGCTGTAAAATTTATAAACCCTTGAGAGTCGGCAAAAACTTTTACTGCTAATTTCAGTGAAACGCTGTTCAGATCTAAGGTCAATTTCCCGTGGTCTACTAAAGATGGCCAAGCTGAATAGAACCAAGCCGAGTGTAAAGTTGCATTGCTGTTGTACAAAGTGATTTTAAGATGACCACTGCCAGTGCGCATTAGATCCCAAAGACTCTCTATCTCGACTTTTGAACGTTGGATGGAGATGCTACTCACGTTATTCTCAGTGAAGTTATAGCTGATTTCTCCAAGATGTAGAAATCCTTCTGCTTGGCCATAATAGGGTGAGAACTTGACATCCCGTAATAACCAGTGAAAGATCCTGACATCCAATGATAAAATAGTCTTCCGTAGCAAGAATACGAGAAGATATAAAGTAAGAACAACAAAAATTTTCTTTTTGAACACATTCATTGATACTATTCTGCCTATAAAGATGTGATGACTGAGAATAGTCTAGGAGTCACACAGTTTAACCATGATGCAACATGATACATTACATCACGGCCAGCTTGGTGGGATTTGTACTTTGGTCACCTTTGGTACTTACATGTACCAAACCGAATGATCTGCAGTGAGTAATGATGAGAATATTCCATATCAACCCAACAACATAGTACTCATTACTTTTTATTTTACCATCGGAAAACTATTCTACGTGCAACTTTGAACAAGGAATGGTATTTACAAACTCTTTAAAGTCTTAGAACCTCCCAAAATTCTAAAGATTTAAAACCGAACAAATATTTTATTTACAACACCGACTTACTGGAAGAAAAGGTAGGAAGTGCAAGCACACAAGAAATGACGCAACGTAGAAAAAGTAATACTTCTTAATAGGATTCCGATTTCTCGGCCTTCATGGGTTTCACGATTTCGCTTCTATAGTTACGAAAGTGCGTTTGCTGAAACAAGGAATGATGTAACTAAAGAACTCATAATGATCCGCTTCCTTCGATTCGTCAAATACGTTTACGGTAAAAAGATAAAAATAGTATGTTAAAAAACAAAAGATTAGTTCACTCTACCACTTTATTAAATATCATCAATTGCACGACGCCCTCTCATCACAACCTCCGCCATGGAACATTATCAAACAACGTCAATTACGAATATTACTTCAGTTACCAAGGGGATCTTACTACTGCCTCAGGAATGGCAGGAAACGAGGAAAGTATATAAGAACAAGTTTAGCGGATCTCCAGTGGGAGCTAGAGTTTTGAGATAACAGTCGAAATCAATTGTACATTGGCAAGACAGAAAGATGAGCAATATTTTGAAGATATGCATGTTCGTTCTTGGGATCTTCGCCTCAGCGAGAGCAGAGTTTCAAGAAAACGCTGCACAAAACTTAGGATCACAAGATGAGATGGACAATGATGTTGAAATGCAGGCAAGGGGTTCTTTATTTTTCGTGATATTTAGTTATGCATTGACTACCATACTGCAAGTTTATTGCTTATGTCACACAATTGAGCATCCTAAATCCGATTCTACCAAAGACCACAGCCGAGACCAGAATGTCCAAAGTTATCAAGTTGTTGAATCGGTGTACTTCTCTTCATCTCTTTAGGACCTGGGGTATATTGAAATGCCGATATTGCGAGGTCACCGCTACCCACATTGCAAAGTGCGTTACCAAGCTTGCAAAGTGACAGTCAATGATGAATGCAAATGCAAGAAATTGTTTCATTGTTGCAAAAATTGTTTCAGACGAGGGGTCTTCTGTCGTGCACTGCCTGAAGTCTGCTACTGGCACAATTTGACATGCCAGTGTAAATGTTTGACAGATGCAAGCAACCGAGCCAAGATATGCCAAGCTTGAGCTCATGCTCTTGAACGAAATTGTAGATGTCGAATACACAACCAGTTTCTACTCATTAAAAGTTAGATCTTCATTGTATTGTTATATTTTTTGTTGTCTTCCGAGGAGTACACATTTTACCCATAATCAACAATCTGCCTTGGATGTAAGAGTTACTCCATAAACTGTTGCAAGTCTTGATCGCGCAGGACTGCAACATTGTATGGAAATCGAATCGTAGGCTGCGAGTAGGGAAGACTAACAGCTCGCGTCAGTGTATGAGTGACGCCATACAATCCTGTCGCCAACCAAGTTAAGAAGCTTTTGCTTAAATTTACCCAACATTACTTATGATTGGAACCTGTGCACAAAAAAACAGGGGGTAAGGAGATCACTTTGAGTAGATCGAGTAAAGAATGGTTTCGAGCGAATGCAAAAGGCTTTAGGCGAATACAACACGACTTCCCAAAACCTAGAAGATACCACAAGCTAAGTAAGAAACAATTTCTTGTACATTCTACATACCTCGTTGGTCAAGTAGTAATTGTCTTGCTTTAATAAACGCCATGATATCTTCATCAGCACGACTGTCACCAGTCAGATTGAACGAACTCTTATCACTGGCACTGAACGAGGAACTGTTAGAAACACAAGATAATGAACTTGAGCGCTTGCGAGCCCTTTCTTTGTTCCTGACCCTACAACTGCTTCATTCCTAACAAATCTTAGTCCAGAATATGTTGATATACTAATCATAAACATTCACCTCAATCGCTTGGCATCTTCATAAGCAATCTTCGTATCTTTTCTCTCACTAGAAAACTGCTCTTTATCTTCTCTTGTATCAGCCATTAGCCTTTTTTCCGAACCCCCTGATGAAGCACGAGACACCAGTCTGGCTTCAGTTTGTAATCTTGAATACCGGGGGGAGCGTGCAGAGTCCTGACGAGGATCAGTGGAAGAACGGGGACGAGAATCGTGAGAGTGGATCGGTGACAACAGCGGAGTAGGCGTCTTCCATGCTTCAGATGACTAGTAGAAAAGATGAACGCAATGAAGTTTATTCAGTCATTTGGCAATACTTTCCATTAATACCCATGTTGTTGTTTTTTATCACAATACCTTGGGAATTTGAGTTTCATGAGCGGGAAGCGAAGATTGTTTATTCCACCAAACTTCGAAATCTTTTTGCATTTGAACTTTGTATTTTTCCAGAAGATGCTGTAAATGTTCAATTTCTGTTTTCAGCGAGCGAAGTCGAGTGAATGCTTCTTTGTATCTGCGCAAGGAAATGAATTACTAACGCAGAGTTACAAAAAAGTACTACTTCTGAATATACTGCATATAGCCTTTGTACAAACCTGGATTTTTCCTCTTCGATATAGTGACGTAATCTCGCTTCTTCATCGTTGTCACCGTCGTCTTCCACTACAATACACAAGCATTTTCACAATTGATTAGAACACTATTTGGAAACGAATTAGAGCGTGAATTGGAACATTAGTGCCCTAATAAGATACCAAGTAGAAGACCAGGGGCCGGTTGTAGTTAAAGTTAACTAAAGTTAAGTACGAATATCAACCAACCAGAATCGCCTATTCAAGATTTAACTACTAAATCGTAGTTAAAACGTAGTTAGAAGTTTTATACAACCGGCTCCAGGAACAATCTACTGTAGCACGGAGCGGGATTCCTAAGGATAACGCACGGTGAAAAATGATAGGCGACTACCTTGCATGGACCTTCGTATTCTGTGCTGTTCAATCTGCGTCTTGAGAGTATCTGGGAAATCATTGAACAATATTAACAACAGTACGATCTTTGAACGCGAGCAGCTTTTACTCACTTATTTTCTTTCTCGAGTTGTTTACTTGTTCTCCAAGAGATTTAGCCTCGCCGTACCTAAAAACATACGCGAAGTTATTTTCCTTCTTAAGCAACAAATATAAAGAAGCAGGTCAAATCCTACCGTTGTTTTAGTGTCTGTTTATTTTCTTCAATGTTCGCATTATGAGGGTAGTCTGCCCGAAAAACCTCAAAAGCTTCGCGTCTCCCTTGAGACATGTTATCTACACGAATGAAGACAGGGGTTACCTGTGTAGTTGCTGACTGTGATCTGGACTAATGCTATTCTACATTTATTGATATTTTCGTGTTTTCAACCACCCAACGCTACGTTATATTTGCCGTTTCTCTTAAGCAAATATCAGCGAGCGTTGGTGGTGTAAAGGCTAGCATTGCTGCCTTCCAAGCAGTAGATCCGGGTTCGATTCCCGGCCAACGCAAACTTTTTCTTCATTTTTTTCTGCAAGAGAGACAAATTAGCAGAGGAAAATATTTTTGGAATAACACTTCCTCAGCGCAATAAATTACAACGATTTTTTCTTAAAATATAAGAACAACACTCGAGAAATATTTTGAAAAATATCTGAAGGACAAAACTAGAACCATGCCAAGCAAATACCAACGGAAACACTTTTCATCATGAAATTTTATGAGAAACAGACATCAAATAACGAAGACAATGAACAGTTGTTTTGATACGTGCTCATAGCATTGCGTAATCCCAACTAGTTACAGCTCAGTGGATTACAGCCGCCGGAATTCTCGTCACCTTTGGCATATTCACCTGTCATCCGTTTTGACGTTTTATTTTTCTTGCTGTGAAAATTAGCTTCCTCTCTAGTTGCAAAAGGTTGCTGTCTTTCCTGAAAAGAAAAACATTTCAAAATGCATTCAGTTTCCGCGTGTCGAACTCCGCCGTTGTCCTAAAGATACTCAGGTAACAAACGACAAACATAACTAACCTCCAGTGTCTTTTCCGTGGATATCGCATGGGAATTTTGTCCAGGACCATTTCTTCCGCTCAGTGTCTTCCGATCTCTAGGATCAGAAAGATTATCGCCGCTTGATGGATTCCCCTGTACACTTTCTCTTTCTCGTTTTAACATGCCAACTAGGATATCTAACATGAAGTGTCAAGGTGGATCACATTGAGGTCGGCAATCTTCGAGTTAAGCCCTTCGAGTTAAACCCTTGCCAAAAGTGGGTGTGGTTTGGGCGTGGTCGTGGCTTAACTCGAAAAGGGCTTAACTCGAGGGGCGTAACTCGAAGGGCTTAACTCGAAGATTACCGACCTCATCACATAGAGCCTAATTCTCATATGTTGTCGATGATCAGCAACGTTCATAGTTCTTGACTAAAATCCTTTGTCTACGGGTAACAGTTTTCTCCTTTAGCGATGAAGAATAATAGTCACAAGAGTATTGCCAAACATCAGCGACATACTAGAACCAGGCTCTACACTTCGATTAACCAGCTACAAAGTTAGCTATGGCAACTATCACTAACAAATGAGAAGCCAGAAGTGTATTGAGTTTATGTGTGTATTTGTTTTCGTACAAGCGCTCCAGTTTCCGTTCATTTTGGTACAGACATCCACACAAAAATATTACACATATTTAAAGTGATATGATACTTTGCATACTAAAGTAATATACGATTTTATTTCTAGTAAATGTTCGGGTCTCAATAAATATTAGGCTCCTCGTTAGGCCCCATCATCTCCGTTTCTTGTTCACGCTGTTTCTCGCGGTATCTCACGTAATGTACATAGCACTCAAACGCCAACACAGCGCTACAAATTAACGCAAAAGTAGCAGACGCATAGCCTAAGCCGGGCTCCACAGCGTACTGAGAAAAGCCGATTTCCACAAGAGAAGCGACGAATAGCGAAGCAGAGCCAAGGAAACATAAACAAACCATAACTTGCGGATAGGAACGAATGAAAATGATTTTCTCCCAAAGGCGCAGTAGATGAAGAATTATATCTATAATGACATTTACGAAGGTCGTCCACGCAACCAAACTCATAAACGTGAAGGCACTGCCATGTTTGTGAATTTCTCGCGGGATTAGACAACCGGCAAGCAACGAGGTGAAGAACTCGGCTATCTTGAAACGACCAACCCATGAGTTATACAAGTAAGTGAAGTCGAAGAACGGTTTTTCTTCAGTGTTAGTCGGTCCAGCAGAATGCTCAGCTGTTTTGTTATCCATCTTCAAACACAGAAGAGGCAAGAGCAACGCCAACCGATAGCAACTCCTCCAGTGAAACAAAATACGTCACGTGCCTTGCGCGCCGTAAAGCCAGTTGCCCAGGGAACGTCACTGGCGTACCACCTGGCTGCATTTTCACTTCATCATCCTATATAGCCCCATTTACACTACGCAAACTAACCCGGGTCGAACCCGGGTTAACTAAATCCACATTAGTTTTTTGAAATGCAAACACACTAAACCCAGGTTAGTTTGGGCTCTGCTTCGAAGGTGGATTCAAACTAACCTGGATTAAATGTGTTTACACCGTTTACGCTTCAAAAATCTAACCTGGGTTTGAGTTAACCCGGGTTCGACCCGGGTTAGTTTGCGT